>JZKD02S1414863.1:77890-109169 GCA_000966675.3 Picea glauca
GGAATAGTGTGGCATGTGAAGTGGGGCCCCCCTCCTATCATGTCAACTACCGTGTCAAGTTTCCCTTTTCGCCACCTGTATTCCACTTAACCACGCGACGGGGCCTGTTCTCACTGGTGGTTCTCTACCCCTGTTGAGATTTGTTCCTATTGGCCATTTGCTGACCCTGTAGGGATTCGTCTCCATTGGTCGGTCACTAGCCCTTTTGGGGTTCGGCGGTTGCAGAGTCGAACGTTTAGACATTACTGTAGCACCGAGACGCAAAATAAAAATAGGCACTACGTTCAAATTGAACTGTGAACATGACCTGCGATCACATGGGAATGGAGAAGGAGAGAGAAAGAGCCAGCTTACGCTGGGCCTCCATGGATAATTAGGGGTTCTGGTCCGGCAGAAGACCAGAAAAATTCGATTTAGGTAGTGGGTATGTGACATCCTTAGCATCTTTGTGTAAAGTGGGCCACCAGAGGCCAGCTCTAAGAATCTTCTGCGTTGTTTATTTCCCTGCGTAGTTGTTACACATCAAAATTACTCACTTCAATAGTGTTGCAAGTGTCGTCATTACAAGTGTTGTAAGTGTCACATCTTGTCCGAAAGTGTTGCATCTTGACCACAAAGTGTTGAAAGTGTCACAAACATCATGCTGCCATATTTCCTATTTCGTGCCTCTAATGACATCATAAAGACACTTAAGACACCTCAAAGACTAGTTTTGAAGAAGAGAAATCAGTTGACAGAGAGTATAAACCTTTTTCCATTGAAAGAACCACTAAAAAATGGATTTTGGAGAGGAGCGCTCCCCTACCCACTTCTAGTCAGTGCTAGCACTCCCTGAGCCTCTTTGGGGGAGCATTTGAGCGCTCTGTGCACCCTTTTGGGGGAGTGCTACCCTTTTTTGAGCAATTTTTGGGTTTGTTGAGGCAAATCAGGGAAGAATCCCTCAATTTCTGAAGGTGGTTGGATTTGAATAGATGGTCAAGGCATGATCTTAGGGAAGATCCTCAACTGAAGGAGAGGAATCCTCAACTTATCCCAAAGATCTCTCAAGTGGTTGGACCTCTCCAAGGTTATATAAGGAGGCCTTCTCATGGTGAAAGGTACATGAAAAGATTGGAGGTATGAAATCTATGATCTCATAGGCAACATACATGAACATAAGAGATTGGAGATGTGACACTTATGATCTCATGAGTGAGATGTCATCAAAGCAATCAATGTAGATTACTTGAGCAAAGGGGTTGGACAAGGAGAACTGGAAGAAGTTGTTGCACCTTCATCAAAGGATTGTAAGTACTTTTACTTGTTCCCATTAATAATCAATGCTTGGCCTGTTTCTTTCAAAGTTATGTTTGTTCCATGTGAGTTTGTCTACAGTAAATGGATCTATGTTTGAGCTAATATCAGTAGAGTAGGAATTCCATTGTATCTTTGTTTGTCCTACAAGATCTATCCGGGAGCTCAGGATCGAAGCTCAGTCTGGACTTTGCAAGGAAAAACGCCATTAATAAGGTACATATCTTTCTTCTTCTCCTTCATATGTTAGCTTGATTATATCTAAAAGGATGTCAGTGTCCATGTTAAACACTTTTCTGTCTTGGCTTTAAAAGTCTAGAGACCAAGAGGGAATCCGCTTGTTCACAGGGGGATTCACCTACAACATAAATTGGTGACTCCACTGGGGAGGAGCTCTGATTTTTGTTTTCTTTCCCAGATCTTGTTTTATCCATTTTCCCACTCACTTGAACTTATCCATATTATCTTTTTAATTCTTATATTTGTTTGATTGCCTCTTTATTTCATCATGATCACCCTGATTGACTGAATTTCTTTGATTTTTTGAGTTTCTGGGCATTTTTCTGAGCTTTTGGAGAAGAGCGTTCCCCCTTTGTTGTTTTCAAAGTGCCAACACTCCCCTTTAGCCTTACATAGAGCACTGGAGCACTCTAGTGCCCCTTACACCAGAGCGCTACCCCATTTTTGTGAGAAATTCTCCAGAATTTTCATCTTCCGAAGCTATTTCTTGGTTTTGGCATTGGCTCAGGGGTCTCATACTCTTAGTCCATCTTAGCATTGGCCTTCAACACCCTATTTTCTAAGGATTGATCCTCTTTTGTTTGATAATTTTACATTTTCTTTCCTTGCTTTGAAGTCACTCTTTGTCTTTACTAACCTAGAGTTAACTTGTTGTTTTCTTCTCCTTTATATGATTGAGTGGAAGCTTCTGTGAGGAAATCCAAAGGTCTGTGAACCTTTTCATTTGATCTTTGAGGTCATTTTTCCATCTTTTCTCTTTTTGTTTGAGGTTTTTGGGTTCTTGTTTGCAAATTTGGTTATTTTTGTCCTTCTTGTCTATTTCACGATGAGAGTGTATTTTTGTTTCGTGTGAGGTTTGCTTCTGATTGTTTAAATCCTGAAGTCTGATTGACATTGGAAGTCTTACATCTAATTATCATTCAAATATAAGCAAAATGACATATTTTAGTGATTGGTTTGGATATTAGAAGGCATTTCTGAATTTTTTAGCATTGCATTGGATTTGATTGAGAAACAATTGTATGAGGGCATTGCATCTTAGTGTTTAATAGTGAAAACAACTCTCCCTCTTTCCCTTAAATAGACATTCATCGAAAGACAAGACTTCTTATCATCTTCTTGTGCATTTTTTGGGAATTGAGTCATCATACCATCAGTTTCATTGTCATACACCCTTTGAGTAAAGAACAACTATAAAATGAATGCTAATAAAAAATTATATAGAACATTTTTGTTTTCAGGATCTTCCACCAACATTAGACTAGGACTAGTACTTTGGATTAGGCTGTGAGTACAAATCTCCAAAGTTTTCGAAACACACATTAGCATCCTGAGATAGGGAGAGTCAAATCCAATTGTCGTATAGGCTTTCTGGGATCCCCCTCTCACACAGGGGTTATGCACGAGGTCGCATTCAGGAGAGTTACGGAGATTATCCCTCCATGGTTCAACTGTTTGTAGTGGTCGGATCGTATATTGGGGGTCACTTGAGGGTATACCCATGATTATGTGTGGGAGCCTCTCGAGTTGATTTCAGACTTGTTATCCTGCCCATACGTTCAGATCGGACTGTCGACTGTACCCACCTAGGGGATGAATGTGAGTTGGTGTCCTTAGTTTCCATAATATTTAGGTACTTACACAAGGTGACGGTGAAGGGAAGTCTCACTGTACCTGGAACAAACATTGGTCAAGCTCACTCGGGCTCCTTGGAGGGTGAATCCACAATTACTACGTGGAAGCTTGCACCAAGGTGAAAGTCTGTTAAGCAGGTCGCCATTGTAATTGTTCCACCATATCCTAGCCCCTTCTTGACTTGATCACGCGATGTTGGATATTATCACCAACTAGTACGATCATCGAGAGGAGTTTTTTTTGTTTGGTTTTGATTCCTAGATTGTATTAGCATATGTTGTTTCTTTTTGTTAGTTGGCCCTATATTTTCAGCATGTATTGTTATTCTCCAAAATTGAGCCTGTAGATGATAAAGGTCTTCGTCTATCACGTAGGATGCAAGGGCTTCCTCCGGAAGGCTACCAACCCTTACCTCATAACCCTCCAGAAGACAACTACCGTGGAGAGGTAGAAAATCAATTTGACGCTAGGAGTGTTGTTGCTCCTCCGTTAGAGAATCAAGAAGGCTCTTTGGTTATGGTTGAGAATCCCACTCCTCACATTACATCTATGTCAGCAACCCCTCTCGAACCACTTTTTCTTTGTTTAGACTCTGTTGGGAACATCATAGATGAAGAGGTCCCATAGTTACCTGCGAGAGATTTTACTGAAACATATATGGGATCCACAGAACCAATATTTGGTGATGAGTATAGGACTCCTGTTCGTCCTACCATAGTAGTAGATACAAATCCCACACCCGCTCATTCTGTATGGAGGAATTCATTAGGACACAATCTCTATGAGAATTTTGAATCCTTTCGACAACCCTTTAATCCTCATGACCCTCCTGTTGAAATGGGGCCATCCGGCCAAACTATGAATCACTCCATTGATCAGGACATTATCCCTACTGATACATCAACACAAGTCCAACCTAATGCTGGGCTCATCACCTCTACCCATTCCTAAGGCACTTTGACCCCTACCCCCACTTTTACAAACTTTCACTCTACAACCCCACATGTTCTACACGATCCTGTTGGGACATCTTTGGACCCGAGAATGCAGACCCTTGCCATCCAGATACACCTGATTGGAGGGAAACCACCATCTAGCGGACCTATCCCTCCTGGAATACCACCATCCTATAGCATGCCTACCCCACCTGGGGGACAACCCCCTTTTTATGTTTTTCCAAGAGGGCAACCTCCCTTTGCCAGTCATACCCCGGTCATTAATCCACTGCTGGTAGGGGGGAAACCTTCGTTTGTTGGAAACCATTCACAATCCTAGGGAGTATCTTCAGGAGGAACATTTACCCAACCCCATGTTGGGGAGCACTCATGTCATAACCCACAAGGAGGAGTATCAAATCCTCTTCCTTCCAGACCATCTTATGGACAACCTTATCTAGGAGGCATCCCAAACACCACCTGGAGTCCTCAAGGACAACAAACTTATCCTCCCCATGGGCCTAATGTGTATCCTCCTACAGGATCTACTCCTTACCCTCCTCAAGGGCATAATGTTTATCCTCCTTATAGCCAAGAAAATCACCCGGATTATAATGCTCAGAACCCACCGGGTTATGAAAATGTTTCTCAGCCATCATCGAATCCAACTTATCATGGTCAACAACAACTGTATGTAGGAGGACCTACTAATTACAATTATCCACCTAACCCAGTTTATGGTCTTACTGGTGTTCCTATGCCACATCAGTATCATCTGCAGATTAACTGACAACTACCTTTACTTGTGACTCTGGATCTCCCAGACTTGTCTTGGTTAACCAATCATCCTATTTTTCATTCTCCGGTTTGGCCAGTTATTCTAGCTAAACTTCCTTCCAATATTCTGAAATTTGATGAAAAATCTGGAGAAGATCCAAATAACCATGTGATGACTTTCCATTTGTGGTGTTCGTCAAACTCCCTCATGGATGATTCTATACATTTGTGTCTTTTCCAGCGAACACTTACGGGCTCTGCAGTAAATTGGTATATTGAACTACCACATGCTTCTTTTCATGATTTCAACTCCCTTGCCATGTCTTTCCTCATGCACTTTCAACTACCTATTCACTACGAGACTGGTACTGAAGTCTTGACCTCCCTTTGTCAAACTGACTCTGTGCATATCTCTGAACATATTCATGAGTGGAGACAACTACGAAGGCTGATCAAAGTAATCATTCCTGACATATTATTGGCAGAATGGTTTACTAAATCACTTTTACCCCCGATCGCTCGCGTTGTCGCTATGGGTGGTGCAGTCACCGAGGAAGAAACCATTGCTCGGGTTTAGCACTTAGATTTGGTTTATTCACAATCTGGTACTTTGTATGAGTTACTTCCGAATGCTGCTCAAGCTAATACTTATCCATCGAAGCCGTCATCCCATCTCATGTAGACGCTGTTATCAGTTCCATCAAAACTCAATCTAAGTCCCAGTCGACCACACTCTCCTCTAACTCCCCTGAAACTCAGATTTATGAGGTGAATGCAGTTCAATCTGCCCCTTCACAACAATCCAGAGGTAAGAAGAAGGAAAAAAATAAATCAAAAAATACCAATAACAATGAACAACCAAAAAATCAATCTCAAACGCCTTCTACTGAAAAGAAACCACAACGGAAACTAAAATTCCCGTGTATCATTTGTGGTGAGGATCACTACACTCGAGACTTTCCACATCGCAATGAAGTGGCTAAAATTTTCCACTAAAATTCACAACCCACTATGCTTACTCATCCTTTTCCACAACAACAATCCATGGTTGATCAAACCCCCTCTCCTGGGGGCAGTTCTAACCATCCTCATGATAAAGCCTCGACAAGTGCACATATTTATATGTTTAATGGGATTAATTTGACCACTCACTCCAGGACATATGACACACTAGTTAACCCTGATAAAGGAAAAGTCACTAACAGTACCGATACTTTACCAGATCCATCATCATCCTACGTTAGTCCTCCATCAGTTAATCCTCCATCTAGACCACTTCAGATTGAGAAGCCTACATTTGAATCTATCTTACACCCTCCTAAGAGCACTATCTATAAATCTACCTTTAATCCTAGTTCACGTGCTGCCCAGAACTACAACATTGTTGAATATTTGGCTCAAGCACCATGTGCTATGTCTGCGTTAGAATTTCTACAGCACTACCCCAGTCAACGTAGAACGCTCTTAGATTCTATTGGAGTTGTTGATATTGAGTCATCCAACCCTATCATGTTTAACCTGGACAATTATACATCTTTACTCTCTCACCAACTTGCTTTCCAAGTTGATGTTGTTGTTCACAATCAACAAATCCACTGAACTATTCTGGATGAGGGAGCCTCTACTTGTGTCATGTCTTTAGCATGTTGGAAAAGTTTAAAATCACCCACACTTAAAAAATGCCCAATGATGTTACATGCATTTGATGGGCGAGGTTTTCATTCCCATGGGATTTTACAGTCCCTACCCATCCAGTTGGGTGGAAAAACTGTCACTGTTGATGTCGAGGTGATCGATGCTCCCCTCGATTACAACTTATTACTTGGAAGAAGTTGGTTTTATGCTATGATTGTCATTGCCTCGTCAGTATTTTGATGTGTACAATTTCCTCATCAGGGAAAAATTGTCACTATTGATCAGTTAGATTTCTGCACAACTGATGCTTGCGCTCCCGCTACCAAGAACATTCCTTTCTTGGGAGATCACAAGATGTATGAAAACATTGGTGTTGGCTTGCTGAAAGATTCTATCCTTATGGGTACCTTCCCTACACCACTTCCACCAACTACACATCATATTTCCACCGTCGATATGATTTCAACCACGACTCATCAATCTTTGGAATCATCTGACCCTTGGATTGTACCTAGTGCTTTGGAATTCGATGCGCTAGGTGACACCATGCCACTTAGTCCAGCTAAAACATCATACATTGTTGTCCAATCCGCTTCTCCCTCTTCGGATGACCAACATATATTGGCACCTGACAGTTACTCGATGCCATCATGGTTAAGTTCCTTGTCATCTCTGATTGACTACATTTCCCCAATTTTTCCTTCTGATGAATCTATTCTGGAAATGATTAGCATTGACGAGCTACCTCGGGATGATAACCATCATCGATCCTCTTTTCTTCCCCCTCGTGAAGAAATTCAGAAAGATATACACTCTATCTCCCCTCCTGATGTTGATTTTCCATCATCTCCCATGACTTCGACTTCTGATGATTTGGATCTGATAGTTGACATGGTGATCTCTTCGGTAGGGATATTGGAGCTTGATCTCCTTACCCCTGTCACAACCCTTGACATGTGTTCCTTCCAGAGTGATTTTCTTCCATCCAGTGAAGCTCTCTTGGAAGCCATGACCGAGTTTTGTCCCTTGACATGGTGTCCTTCCAGAGCGTTATTCTCTTGGAATCCATGATCAAGGAGAGGTCATGAGAATAGTTTCTCCTCTCTGTGGCAAGCTCATTAAAAAATGAAATAGAAGTTATGAGCATAGTTTCTCTTCTCTGTAACAAGCTCGTTAAAAAATGAAACAGAGGTCATGAGCATAGTTTCTCTTCTCTGTAGCAATCTCGTTAAAAAATGAAACAAAAGATTTGAGCATAGTTTTCCTCTCTGTAGCAATCTCGTTAAAAAATGAAACAACAATCTAGGGATTGAACCCAGAGCCTTGAGCATAGTTTTCCTCTTTGTAGAAAGCTTGTTAAAAATTGAAACAACAACATGGGGATTGAACCCGGAGCCCTGAGCATAGTTATTTTCCTATGTCAAGCTCGTTAAAAAATGAAACAGTCACTTCTCTTGAACCTTCTTTTCATCCACCCTTCTCCTTGTTCTCATCTAGTAGAGAAATTGGTGACAACCTCAAAGTTGGTGAATGAAATGAAGCTTGGAGGGCATGTCTCTAGCCTTTGATGATCATTCTGGAGTTAAGCCACTAGCTTTAAAGCTGGGGGCATACCGAGCTTAGTCTTTGTTCTTTCTCGTGCTCGTAAATACATGAGAATGTATCCGGGTAAAATTTTTTCTCTTTTTGGGACCCACATGGATAAACGAAAAAGGAACCCCTTGGAGTCATCTTTAAGCTCTTTTCAGACTCTCTAAACATGAAAATATTGTCGAGTGATCTTGCTTCCTGTCCCACTCGTTAAAAGGTTTGAAAGGGAATCTTTCGAGTGATAATTTATCTCTTTTTCGGCCTCACGAGACTAACATTACGAAAAAGGACAACATTGGAGTCGTCTTTAAGTTGTTTCCAGACTCTCTAAATATGAAAATCCACCGAGTTTACCTTCTCTGGACTCGTTAAACAATCATACATTGAAGGGCCCATATGGGATCGAACCCTTACTTCTTCTAGTTCGTTAAACAAAGGAAGAGGGACTTACCAAAGGTGAGTCATATCGAGGACGTGTTACCCTCCTCGAGCTCATTAAGTTAAAAAGAGGTACTCGTCTATCTTGAAGGGGGAAAAATTGAAAGAAGCAATCCAAGCAGTTTTTTGAGAACACTACCAGTAACTCTTATGGTCACCCTTGAACATGGCACTTTGTCTTTGCACGCATTTTAATCCATTGAACCTCTGCACTGAGCCAATCCTTCGAGTTTCTTTTACTCCTTTGGGTCACCCGACTAAAGTCACCGTATCCACTACATTATTGTGTTTTAGTCCATGTCATGTTTCTGCTGTTGTGCCCCAGTGTTCAAGGGAAGTATCTACCTCGAGAGTCATCCATCACAAATATCCTATTTCAATACCCATGTCTGCCCATGTTCATTTGATCTACCAATTACATCTATGTGTCAGTTTCATGTCGTTGATGGGGGATACATCAAGGCCCTCCTTCGACGAGTCTGTTCCTGTTGACTTCAACACATTATCCAAGAACTAGACTTAGAAACCAGTTAGTACCTTGGGACTTGCATGCCTCAATGGCAGGCCTCCTCGCATCCGACAGTGGGTTTACATCATTGACCCCTGATCGGGTGATTCCACGGATGTTCAACTTCATCTCATCTATTCACATTTGTCGGATTGTACTAGAGTACCTTGGGAATCATTGACATCAACGGTGATTTCCCTCACACTTGTTAACGATTTACATCATTGACCGGTAATCAAGTGGTTTCTGCCATGTTCGACATCAGGACATATATTCACATGGTTAGATTTGTGCTACATTGGGATCGGTAAGAAGACCTTGGGTTGAGTTTTCACTCTTATGTATACTTTTCCCAGGTTGCGAAGGAGTTCTTTTGAACTATGACAGATATATTGTTACATAGATCCACTTTGTATTGGTCGTGGCTATGTCTTGTCATCTCGTAGATCCCCTGTGTATTCTTCATGGCTACAATCAGTTCAAGTCATGGGAGTATAGATCCACATTGTATCTTCAATGGCTATACCATTTTGTTAATGTAATTATGGATCCGCAGTGTATTTTACAATATCCATACCTAAAAAGTCTTTATCACTCAAGCATAGGTATGCCTATCTTGGGTTTGAAACATGTCATAATATTTGTTTGATGGTTGTGTGCAGATTTTTTTAGCCTCTCTGTGTCCATAACCTTGCTCGAAAAAGTCTACAAAGTACATCAGTCATCATCATATTCTAACTTATTACTTTGGGGGGCAATCTGTTACACATCAAAATTACTCACTTCAATAGTGTCGCAAGTGTCGTCATTACAAGTGTTGTAAGTATCACATCTCATCCGCAAGTGTTGTAACTTGACCACAAAGTGTTGCAAGTGTCACAAACATCATGCTGCCATATTGCCTATGTTGTGCCTCTAATGACATCATAAAGACACTTATGACACCTGAAAGACTAGTTTTGAAGAAGAGAAATCAGTTGACAGGGAGTACAAACCTTTTGCCATTGAAAGAACCACTAAAAAATGGATTTTGGAGAGGAGCGCTCCCCTATCCACTGCTAAGGAGTGCTAGCACTCTCCGAGCCTTTTTGGGGGAGCGTTTGAGAGCTCTGTGCACCCTTTTGGGGGAGCGCTACCCTTTTCTGAGCAAGTTTTGGGTTTGTTGAGGCAAATCAGGGAAGAATCCCTCAATTTCTGAAGGTGGTTGGATTCGAATAGATGGTCAAGGAATGATATTAGGGAAGATCCTCAACTGAAGGAGAGGAATCCTCAACTTATCCCAAATATCTCTCAAGTGGTTGGGCCTCTCCAAGTTTATATAAGGATGCCTTCTCATGGTGAAAGGTACATGAAAAGATTGGAGGTATGAAACCTATGATCTCATAGGCAACATACAAGAACATAAGAGATTGGATATGTGACACTTATGATCTCATGAGTGAGATGTCATCAAAGCAATCAGTGTATATTACTTGAGAAAAGGGGTTGGACAAGGATAACTGGAAGAAGCTACTGCACCTTCATCAAAGGATTGTGAGTACTTTTACTCGTTCTCATTAATAATCAATGCTTGGCCTGTTTCTTTCAAACTTATGTTTGTTCCATGTGAGTTTGTCTACAGTAGATGGATCTATGTTTGAGCTAATCTCAGTAGAGTAGGAAGTCCATTGTATCTTTGTTTGTCCTACAGGATCTATCTAGGAGCTCAGAATCGAAGCTCAGCTTGGACTTTGCAAGGACAAACACCATTAACAAAGTACATATCTTTCTTCTTCTCATTCGTATGTTAGCTTGATTAGATCTAAAAGGATGTCAGTGTCCATGTTAAGCACTTTTCTTTCTTGGCTTTAAGAGTCTAGAGACCAAGAGGGAATCCACTTGTTCGCAGGGGGATTCACCTACAATAGTAGTGTCCTCCTGCGATGCCTTCATGTGCTTCTGCCAGAATCAGTGGTCTTTCTGCCTCCATAACGCATCTCCCCAAGATCTCATCAGGTCCCATCTTATATAGTTGTCCAACTATAAGTGAAAAATCTGCAGCACGAACTACCAACTGTTTCTTCTGCATGATTGTGTATTCATGAGGTGTCATTCTTGTTGATAGGATCGAGACTATCTCGACGAAGTGATCATCGACTTTCCTGATGGCCAAAAACTGTGCATTTGGTAGTGTATCCTCCAAACTAGTAGGTTCATCTCCATGTTCTAACCTAGAAAAGTGGTCAGGTCCCTTGTTCATTCTTCTTGTCTTGACCACGATCTCAAAGTCATATTCCTAGAATAACAATAGCCACCTGCATATTCTTCCCCCCAACATTGGCTTGTTGATTAGGTACTTCAACACAGAGTGATCAGTGAACATCTTAAAATGTCCTCCCAACAAGTAGTGTTGAAACTTCTGCAGCACGTACACCATGGCTAAACGTTCTCTTTCGGTGGTAGTGTAACTTATCTCAGTTGTAGAGAGCTTCCTGCTAGCAAAGGCTAACGAGTGGTCAATATCTCCTTCTCCCGGTTGTGCTAACACTGATCCTAATGCAGTAGATGAAGCATCGACATGCACATGGAATTCCTTAATCCAATCTAGGAAAACCAAGATAGGCGCAGTGACCATCTTCTGTTTCAGTGTGTCGAAGCTTTGCTGACATTCCTCTGACCATAGGAATTGACAATATTTCTTTAAAATATTTTCCATGGGTGTTGTTATCTATGCATAACCCTTGATGAACTTTCTGTAGTATCCAGTATGTCCCAACGCAGTGCACAACTATATAACTAAAGTAGGGGGAGGTAGATTGACAATAATGGCAATGTTTGAAGGATATACCAACAATCCCTGCTTACACACAATATGGCCTAAAAGCACTCCAAAGGGTGAAAAGAAAATACATTTCTTCAGGTTCAGGGCAATCTGAAATTTCCTACATTTATCTAACATCAATCTTAAACATTCAATATGATCCTTTAATAAGCTAAAAACAATCCAATCATCAAAATAAGCTTCCAAATATTTATGTAAAAATTCTTTGAATGCTTCGACCACCACCCTAGAGAAGATGGATGGTGCATTCTTCAGTCTGAAAGGCATCACTGTGTACTGGAAAGAACCCCATTCTGTTGCAAATGTGGTCTTATGGCGATCTTCCTTATCAATCCTGATCTGGTGATAACCTGAAAATTCATCTGTGAAGGAGTAGACCTCCTATCCTCCTACATTATCTAACACTTTGTCAGTAAATGGTGTAGGGAATGGATCATGTAAGCATGCATCATTCAGTTTCCTCAAGTCTACATAGATTCTGATCTCTCCTGTCTTCTTATCTTGGACCACCATAGGGCTAATCCATTCTGATTCTTCAACAGGTTCTATGATTCCTGCTTCCAACATTCTGTCTAATTCAATCTTGACTTTTTGCTTATATTTGGGATTCAGTCTGTAGGGTCTCTGCTTGACTAACCTTTCATCTAGTTTCAAGAGGATATTCATTTCTCCCATGGGCCCTTTAATTCCCTTCATGTCTGTGAACTTGGTTGGAAACAAGCCCTGATATTCATGCAGTAATTCTGTGATCTTATCAATAGTGGCATGATCTCAATAATCTCCAATGTTTGCAAGCTTAGGTTCTTGCTCTGTTCCAATATTAACTTTCTTGATTTTGATTGGTTGTCCAATAAAAGGTAGTTTGACTCCTAGTCCTTCTATGTCTCTCTGTCCTTCTGTTTCTGCAATGTTCACATTCATAGGATCAACGTCTTCATCAACATTGATATTGTAACAACCTTGCAATTTATGAAGAGGTGTAGTCCATTCATCTTCCTCTTGCTCAATAGGGAGGTTAGGTGCCTCCTCAAAATTTTTTTGTTATACAAATTGTAAATCCTGATCTACTGTTGGGTACCGACTTTCAAATAAAAATGTAGCTACAAAGTTCTGAGTCATACCATGCCGATCTGCAGTGGTGAGGTGCAGTTCTGCTTGAAGGTACCAATTGATAGGTGTTGTTTCCAAAGTGTTAATGAATTTATGTACCCACTGTTCCCGAGGAATGCTGCTCTAGGCCTCCTCACAACTTCACACATGGTCCTTCGGACAACTTTGACCTGTGTAACGGACTTCTCATCCTTCGACTTGTTCTGAAAAGCATACTGTCATCAAAGTGCAACATTGCACCCACTCCATGATGTTCTTCTTGTGTGCTCCCCACCATCTTGCTGGCATTGCTTTCAAGGCTTCATCTCGTGCCAACAGTCGTTGTTGTACTGGTACAATTTCTTCAAATTCCGACAAGAATGTTTCTAAATGATTTAAACCATCAAATGTGGGCATATTGCTTACTTCTGTGCTGATCCAACGAACTTCCCTGGTCAATATAGCACACCTCTGCGCAAAAAATTCATACATTTTGTTCTTCCATTTCTCTAGTGATTCTTCCAAATTTGATGAACATGCGATGTCACTTCGCCAACTTAAATTACCATCTGCTGTAGGATTAATGTAATCTTACTATCTTGCTATCAATTTATATATATTCTCTAACTCGTATGCACGGTCTTCTTCTCTGATGGGTTCTATTTATCTGCAACCTTCATCTAGATCAAGAGGTGCAATGAACCTAAGGCCATCACCTTCAAATGTCATCCTTCTTTTATTTAATTCAACCACAGTGGAATTGTTGAAAGCCCAATCAATTCCTAACAATGCAAGATAAGGAAAAATATCATCAACTATCTCAATTACTTTGAAGTCTACAAGCGTCCTCACGCCGTCGATGTCCATGGGGACATGCTCTAGTATTCCAAAGGGGCTTACTTCCTGCTGATTAGCCATCTTAACCCTGATAGGGGAATAGATCAACCTAGGTTTTCCCATCAGTGCCCAGGTTTGCTTCGTCATAACATTGACTTCTGACCCTAAATCGAGGACCACATAATCTATGTCATAGTCTCCAATCTGAGCATTAAGGTGTAGTTCCTTGTTTGGCCTTCTCTTTCTAGATACTTGATGTACTTCTCTATTCGACAGAGGATCTACCTTCCCTAGTTCATATTGCCTAATCAAGTGTTGTAGTTATTGCACAACTCTTCCATCCTTAATCAAATAAATGAACGTATATAAGAAACTGACAAGCTTTCTTACCTCTTTTCCATCTCCAGGCGCAACTGACTGATCGAATGCTAGAGGCATTCCACATTCTCTTACTTCTGGCTATGTCTTTGATGAAGAAGCCTGATCTCTTCCAAATTCTCTTTTTACCTCTTCAAACGTCTTCTTTTCTTTGCCTGGATCGAACACTTGTGTCTTCTCCATAACTCTTCTGACCCTTGATTCTTCTGTAGTCTTCCCTGGAGTCACCCTGTCTTCTCCTGCAACAATGCCTCCTTGAGTGATAACAATGACTCTGGGATCCTCTCCGCGAGGTTCTGCTGAGATCGGTTGTACTTGCTGGTTTCCTCCTCGTCTCTTCTGAGTTTTGGCTAACAACACTAGGAAATCTTCAATAACATGTTAAAATGAGTTGTAGTAGTTGCAAGTGGTACAAGGTTTTTGACAGTCCCTTGCCAAGTGTCCTAGTTGTACACAATTATAACAAATAATCTGACCTCGATCTCAACCCATGCCTCCTCCTCGACCTCTTCCTCTGAATCCACCACAAGGGTTGAAGTTTCCTCTTCCCAGAGAGTTAAACTGCGTATTATTTCCTTCCTACTGCATCTCTCCTTGAATCCTATATGTATCTCTTGACCTTTCATGCAAGATGTCATAAGCCCTACAATCCTTCTCATCATGCCCCACAGATTTACAGAATGTGCAGTAAATATTTGTAGGTGTTTGGACACATTTTTTCATGTAATAACATTCACTAGGGTGATGTCTATTTATACATACCTCGCACCAGTGTAGAATAACCTTCTTCAAAAGGCTCAGATCTCCAGGGGCTAAGTACTCATTAAACAGGGTACAATGCTCCTTGTCGTGGCCCTCTGATTTGCATCTGATACACCAGATGTATTCTCTTTTATATTTTCCCTTGTCTTTCTTCATATCTTCAACCTGCAGAGATAAGCTAGTTAGCTGACTCAAAATTTGATTCATACTTTAGCTGGATTCTCCCATAGGGGCTGATTCTAGTTTCATGGCAATCTCCAATGCCTCAGCCTCATAAGCAATATTCTATTGCATCAGAGGGACTCTAATGTGTGATAAGAGGGAAGCAATGAACCATTCCTTATTCTGCTCGTCTGGGATCTGAAAAATCAAACAACCTGTCAAGGTCTTAAACCTCTGATAAAACTCCCAAACAAGTTCAGCTACTCTCTTCTTGATTTCTTTCATTTCTGTAATGCACTGCGACTCCAACTTGGGTTTCTTGAATTCTTCACTCAACGCGGTCTTGATGTCATTTAGCGGTTTAGGTTGTGCAACTCCTTTAACAAAATTCATGTACCATCTCAGTGCACAGTCTCTCAAGGTAGTACTAAAATGATCTCTATTAACTGCTTCGTCATTGACTTGCTTGATACTCCATACAACTTCACATAAGAACTAGTGTTGATCAGGATCTTCAGATCCATCTCCCCTAAAGATAGCTAGCCTCATCTCATCTACCATAGACCTTCCTAGGTTTCTTGATTGATTATGTACTAAACTGCTAGTAACAATGCTCTAAGTGCTATGATAACTATGACTACTCTGGTTAATTAATGCTACTAAAACAATAGGAGGAGTAATAGTACTTACTTTGATGGTTGGCGTAGTTTCTGAAATTTCTGATTCTTCTTGGCGAGGTTATTTAGTCTTTCCTTCCTCTGCCCTAGTGGAATCTGAGTGTTCCTTGTTCAATAACTCTTGTTCTTCTCCACTGTAGAACCCTTCGTCCTATGCCAATGTTTCATGATTTAGATCAAACAAGTTCACCAGTGGAACCTCTTTGAAGGTTCTCCCATTGCACCTATGTCCCACCTCTGTGTCATTGTTGCTGTCTGAATTTTTAAACATTAGATTTTTTATCTGACCAACTACTGTATCCTTAAGGTGTTCTTCTCATGCAATATCATCTTGATCTTCAACTCTAAAAAGTGTAAAATTTTTCCTCTAGGCCCCTCAAAGAAATATCTCTCTGCTTGGATATATGACTCTACTATGTCAATAGCAAACTCGGTGATGTACCCTCCTATGGTGCTATTAAACCAGTGATATACTGCTCTTGACATGACGTTATCAACTCTCTTGACCTTCTTGATCAACACTGATGTACAAACCACATGTGGTCTAGATATGAATTCAAAATGGGTATCTGCTAGTCTGGATAACCACTTGTATAGCTCCTTATGGATTCCTCTAAAGAAAATATCGTGTATATTAGTAAATATATACCTTCCCAACCAGTGTTATGTACTAAGATTAGGGTTCTTGTTCTGGGCTTCAACGAAGTCCTTTTATTTTTCTTCTATCCACTTCTGAATCTTTGTCTTCGATGGAAACCACCTTGATATTCCCTCAAGAGATCCCTGTCCTGGCAATAGAACCATTTGTTGGCACAGGGGCAGACCCAGGGTTCAACTCTAACAGTGCACCAACAAGCCCTAACTATTGGCCCTTTCAACAACACCTACAGAGCAGATGAAGTCTCACCTGAAGTAGAAATAGAGGGTTGCAGGACAGAGGTGTCTACAACCAAAGGAAATGCAAGTGAATCCAAAGAACAACACACATAGATCTAGTTATTCTCTACCAAGATTAAACCTACTTTGCACAATTATATATTAGATCTAACACAACAACGTAATAACAGTATGACAAACAACAAAGAATAAAACATCAACCACATAAAACAATAAGATATATGTGGTTCACCGCCTCCTTGGGGCTACGTCCACAGATCTGTGTTTCTTGATATATTATGTGAAAACATACAGTTCTATCTGTGCACTTAGCTTGTAGATCTCTTTCTCTTTGTCTTCTTCTCTCCCCTCCTTGTGCACCCAAATGCAAGGTTGATCTTCGCACCCAACTGAAGAGCTTACAATACAAGAATTATCTTGCCTCACAATGCTTCCCTCTCGATAACAACAATAATCAACAAACATTAACCAATCATAACGAACCCCTCTTCTCTCATATAGGTATTTATTTATACATTTCATGACAATGTCTAAGTATCAAAACCCTAGATCCAAAACCCTAGGTCAACTTGACCAACATTTTCTGGGCCTCACCAACCTGTCTTTCCTTCTTTCCCGCGAGGTGCTCCAAAGCATCCATTAGTGGATTTTTCTGCTTGCTGAGTTGTCCACAATCCATATTCCTTGTTGATCTGTCTTCCTCGATATTCTCATTCAATGACTCGTTTTCCCTAACTTCGGTCCTTCTTTTTCACTTCTTTGGCCACTTCGACCCATTCTCAGTCAATGTGCCTTCCGCGCAGTTCGTACTTCACCTTTCCTCCATAACATTCGCTTTCTTTCATAACCAAGGGCCAAAAACACCCCACATCTTCCTCTTTCCCTTACTTGTGGACTCTTCCACATTTCAACTTCGACATTGCTTGTCTACTCATGGGTTTTTTCTCCCCAAATCTGCTTCATCTTCTTCTACACGAGCTTTGCCTATGTTGCACGAGCTCTCCTATATGTGTATGCACAATGTACTTTCTCATGTTTCCTGTCATATCTCTTTGTGCCCACTTTTCGCACATACTCGTGCATTCTCTCCTCTTCTCCTAGAAGGTTATTGAGTTTTCCCAGGCATCTCGGGGTTTTCCACAATTTCCCATGGATGTATCAACATTCACTCCCATGCATTTATATTGTGATTACTTTTCCAACTACCCAACCATACTTTCTATTAATGATTGGCTTCATATTTAAGCTGAAGGGAAATTATGGTTATTCCCCCCAACATAATTCTTGAAGGTGGCTTGGGGTCCTTCAACACATGAACCCCACCTCTCTATGCCCCCCTCACTAATCCCTCTCATGGTATCATGGCAAGTTTTGGTGCTCCACCCATTAGTCATTTGTGCAACATATTTCAATTAAACAACAATACATTTTACAATGTTTATATGCCATGGCATGGCTCAATCATGATTAATTACATATAATCAAGGGATTAAAAATGGGGTTTTACATAGCATGAGATCTTTCTCAAGCTTAGTAATTTGAGCGAATAAGACAAGTATCCTTGAATCTTTATCAAGATTTATTAATTTGAAGGATGAGAATAAGGAGCACTAGCTCTTTCTTAGACTTTGGTAATTTGAGGGAGGAGGAGAAAGAGCACTAGCTCTTTCTTGAGCTTTGATAATTTGATGGTGGAGGAAAAGGAGCACCAACACTTTCTCAATATTCAGTATTTAGGGAGGAGGAGGATCACTAACACTTTCTCAAGATTTAGTAATCCTATGGAGGAGGAGGAGGAGGAGCATCAAATATTTCTCAAGATTTGGTAATTTGATGGTGGAGGGACGAAGAGAAGGAGCTTCTAAATTTTATCAATATTTAGTATTTCAAGGGAGGAATAGAAGGAGTTCTAGCTCTTACTCAAGATTAGTAATTCAATGGAAGAGGAGAAGGAGCATTTACTCTTTCTCAAGATTTACTAGTTCAAGAGAGGAGGAGAAGTAGCACCGATTCTTTCTTAGTATTCAATAGTCAGAGGGAGGAGGAAAAGGAGAACTAGTGCTTTCTCAAGCTTTAGTAATTTGAGGCTGGATAAGAAGGATCCCTCAATCTTTCTCATGATTTGTTAAACCAATGGATGAGGAGAAGGAGCATTGACTCTTTCTAAATATAGTAATTCCAAGAAGGAGGAGGGGAACCAACTCTTTCTCAATATTTGGTGATTCAAGGGTAGAGGAGAATAAGAGATAACTCTTTCTCAAGCATAGAAATTAGAGGGAAGAGGAGAAGGAGCATAAAATCTTTCTAAAGATTTAGTAATTCAAAGGATGAGGAGAAAAAATAGTTTCTCTTTCATACACTTCAACAATTTGAGGGAGGAGGATAAGGAGCACCATCTCTTTGTCAAGATTCGATAATTCAAGGGTGGAGGCGAAGGAGCACTGACCCTTTCTCAAGATTTAGTAATTTTAGGGAGGAGGAGAAGGAGCACCAACTTTTTCTCAAGATTTGGTAATTCAAGAGTGAAGGACAAGGAACACCAAACATTTCTAAAAATTTGGTAATTCAACGGAGAAGGAAAGAAGAGAGAGAGCACCAACTCTTTTTGAAGCATTAATAATTCAATGGAGGAAGAGGAGGAGGAGAATCAAATCTTTTTCAAGATTAATTATTCAAGGGAAGAGGAGAAGGAGCACATGTTGTTTATCAAGACTTGTTATTTCAAGGGAGGAGGAGAAGGAGCACTAGCTCTTTCTCAAACTTTAGTAGTTCAAGGGAGGAGCAGGAGGAGCATCAACTCTTTCTCAAGCTTTGGTATTTTGAGGTAGGAGGAGAAGGAGCACCAAATCTATATCAAGATTTATAATTTGAGGGAAGAGGAAATGAAAAAAATATGATGTATTAACCTCAACAAGTAAAGTAGAGGTGTGAAAAATAAAAGGTAAGTATGCAATTGATTATGGAAGTATGCATAGAATCTAGTAAACCATTAAACCATAACAATTCATCTACCAAAACAACTAGACAACCTTGATTGCTTCAATCAACAATACAAGTTTGCAGTATTATTTTCCCAAAATTAGTATTCCATCCATAGGAAAATGAACTAGTAATCTATAGGAGTGTATTCAATTTCTTCCATTATTAACCTTGCAATATCTTATATTTAGGTAAATGATAGAATTTTCCAATACTGTAGAAGATGTGATGAACAACAAAAGTACCATAAAATTCTAACCAGATATTAGTTTAAGTAGTATTATTTTTTGGCATTGATTCTAACATGGAAATTTAGAATACTCTTAATTAATCTCCCACATCCTTCTCGTATGTATAACTTTTAGTATATTGACTCTTTCTCAAGCTTCAGTAATTCAATAGTGGAGGAAAGAGGAGAAGGAGCACATGTGCTTTCTCAAGATTTAGTAGTTTGGGGTAGGAGAAGAAGGAGCACTAATTATTTCTCATTATTAGTAATTTAAGGGAAGAGGAGAAGGAGCACTAGCTCCTTCTCAATATTTAATAGTTTTAGGGAGGAGGATAAGGAGCACTAACTCTCTCAATATTTAGTATCTCATGGGATGAGGGGAAGGAATAACAACTCTTTCTCAAGATTGGGTAGTTCAAAAAGAAGATAAGGAGCATGCCTCTTTCTTAATATTTGGAAATTTGAGGGAGGTGGAGAAAGAGCACTGACTCTTTTTCAATATTCATAATTTGAGGGAAGAGGAGAAGGAGCATTGACTCTTTATCAATATTTAGTAATTTTAAGGATGAGAAAAAGAAGAATTAGATCTTTCTCACACTTTTGGTAATTCAAGGGATGAGGAGAAGGATAATAAACTCCTTCTTAAGAATTCATAATTCAAGGGTAGAGAATAAGGAATATCATCTATTTTTCAATATTTGGTAATTCAAGAGTGGAGGAGAAGGGACACTATATCTTTCTCAAGATTTTGTAATTCAAGGGAGAAGAAGAAGGAACACCAATTGTTTCTCAATATTTTGTAATTCAAGGGCGGGGGAGGAGCACCATCTCTTTCTCTAGATTCAATAATTTGAGAGAGGAGGAGAAAGAACACTGAATCTTTCTTAAGATTTAGTAGTTCAAGGGAGGATGAGGAGCACCGACTTCTTCTAAATATTTTGTAAATCTAGAGAGGAGGAGAAATATCACTAACTCTTTCTTAGTATTTGTAATTCAAGGGAGAAAGAGAAGGAGCATTGCCACTTTCTCAAGATTAGTAATTCGAGGGAAGAGGATAAGGGACATCAACTCTTTGTCAATATTTAGTAATTCAAATGAAGAGGAGAAGAAGCATCAACTCTTTCTAACACTTTGATAATTCAAGGGAGGTGGAGAAGGAGCATTGGCTCTTTCTCAAGATTTGGTAATTCAAGTGAGGAGGAGAAGGATCATCAAATATTTCTCAATATTTGGTAATCCAAGGGAGGAGGAGAAGGAGAACCCACTCCTTCTCAAGATTTAATAATTCTAGGGAGGAGGAGTTGGAGCACCAGCTCTTTCTCAATATTTGGTAATTATAGGGTGGAGGAGGAGCATTGGCTCTTTCTCAAGCTTTGGTAGTTCGAGGGTGGAGGAGAAGGAGCACCAAATCTTTCTCAAGATTTTCTAATTTTAGGGAGGAGGAGAAGGAGCATTGAAAATTTCTCAATATTTAGTCAATATAGGGATGAGAAGAAGGAGCATTGAATATTTCTCAATCTTCAGTGAATCAATTGTTTTTCCTCTTATTGTTATCATTGGAATGAAATGTTTTTGTGTTTCTATTGTCTACCCATATACATACCATCCTTTTGTGTTTCTTCCCTATCCTTTCTTCACATGTTTCCTTCATAGTTTTTTATTAAAATCATTGGGTCTTCGACATATCTACGGACCTACTCAAATCCACCACGATTTTAACATTTTTATACAAGTAGGTAGGCTTGTATGTTATTCATAGTTAATCAAAGTACATGGATGATATTTATTTTTGGAATTCTAATGAGGTCAAACCTATTTTTAAATTGGAAACCATGTACCATAGCCCATATGTGGCATTTCTTACTAAATGAAATCAAACACCATAGATCCCAAATGGGAATTTCTGACTAGTATTATGTATACAAGTATCAAAGATGTAACATGAACTTGTGAGTAGAGTCATTCTTTCAAGATGCTCGATATTGATTTGTGTATTCATAAAGAAGCTTATTCTTTTCTCTTGTTTCAATTTTCCTATGTGGTGTTGCAATATAGTGCAATATAGTCCTTGTGAAGGTCTAGTTGCAATCTATCATTTATACTTTGTATGTATTCAATGTCAAGTCATGATATAAGAGATTTGATGTGTTGAAGAGTTTTTATATTCCTTTAATTTCCCTTTGTTTTGTGGGTGCTTGTAGTCTTTGTCTTAAAATACCTTAGATTTAGTCTGGAGGAGTTTGTTTTGAAACTCAACCTACACCTAAAATTGTGATGTAATTCGTGAAATAGTAAAATATATTTTTAAATTGGAAATCCAAATTACTAGGGTTAAAGTGAATATTCTACTTATGTGTAATGAATTATGATATAAAATTGGTACAAATTGTATTTTCAAGATACTTGTCACATATGGTGTCCCATAAGACTAGATGGATTTGTATCTATTAATTTACTTTAATTTACTTTTAAGGAACTTAAAATAATTTAGGGAAGGACAATGAAATAGAGATAGATTTCACTTTGAACAAGTTGTACATATATGTTTTTGAATAATCATAGATAGATTTCACTTTAAACAAGTTGTACATATATGCTTGCCACATTGAATAGTCATGATTATTATTCACTGTGAGGTAGAAAGCAAATCAATTTATTCAGCTTGTATTAATTAATAGATTTATGTGGCAAGCCCTCTTGGTTTTCTTTCATTAAATCATAATCATGAGGAAAAATCTATGTGTCCACTTTCAATTATCTTATTGTTTATTGTTGCATATAATTCTTAGAGGAGTATGCGTTTTTTTCTTTGAAGAGAGGCAAATAAAGTGAACACTCCAATAGAAAAAACACATATCAGATCTTATTCAGTTCAATTATTTTAGTTGAGAGATTAACTTTTGAGGAGTTCTTCAATCACGTGTTTATGCTACAAACAAGGTTAGTTTCCTCTACAAATGCATTTGTTCATTGGCAATTTTTAATGGTTCACTTTTTGTGCTTTTTCATCAACAATTATATTGATTTTCTAATAAGTATGCTAAACACAACATTCTTTTTCAAAATTAATTATTTTGAGTAGAATTTATACGCGTATATGTTACCCACTCTTGACCATATTAACTTCTAGTTTGCTAGATATGTGATTATGAGATTGGCTCATCTAAAATCAGTTACATCTTTGGTTTGATGGAAAGCTTTTTTTTTTCAAGCCTATAGGTTATAGGTGGTTATGCGAATATTGTTGAAACCAGAAACCACGCATGTATCAGAAGACGATTGTTTACCTCTTATTTTTTGACGAGGATCCACATAGTCATAGTTCATCAGTGCTAACAACATTAAAATTAAATTCCATTGTTATTTGTTATCATTGTGGGCACCTAGGGAATGAAGAATTCATATTCCTACATGGTAAAATTGATGTGAATTTGTGCTCTTCATGTGAGGTCACTCTTGCTCATCTATTAATTCATTTCTCAAGAGTTTTAGTAATCAATTTAAGAACATGGTAAAATTGATGTGAATTTGTGCTCTTCATGTGAGGTCACTCTTGCTCATCTATTAATTCATCTCTCAAGAGTTTTAGTAATCAATTTAAGAGACATTGTTATAGCTCAAAGTTACACTTAAATTACAAAGCCCTAATAACAAGTGTAACCTCAGAGAGAACTAAGGAAGGTTGTCCATTGTCAACCCAATAGTTCTTCTTCTTAATTTTGTCATATACTTAATAAATTTGAAAATACAATATAGCAATCAACTCAAGAATAAGAACCATACACTAGATAACAAAGCAATGAACTCAAGAATGTGGATAAAACCCTTAAGGTAGGGTAACACCACGTATTATTTCTTAAGAAAGGAAAACACTCCACAAACAAAACTTGTTACAATTACAATATACCTCACAATACCATTATGTTGCTTATACTTCCTTACATAATACTATCTACCTTCTAAGAACATTCTAGAGAATGAACTTTCTAGTAGTTGGAACCTTCTATTAACCCTTCTTACATTTATTTCTTTCACACTACTACACGTACCTTATTTACTAGGAATGACCTCATACATAGCAATACATATCCATCTAGCTATTATTATTCTCATTGGGTACCTCCCTAGGTACCCCATATTAACTCCCTACGTACACTACATTCCACCCCCCTTCGCACATTTTGTCCTCAAAACATGGGAAGAAACCATACAATTGTTGGGTATGTGTTATATTCTTTGCACACAATTTTTTTTATCTTGGGAAACATGTCGCATTTTTGCCTCGTTTTTCATGTCCATTGTTGGGTGGTTTTTCTACACATGGTTTTTGCCGATGGTTTTTTATTTTCGGTTAAAGAATTAGGGTTGTTGACTAATCCAAGTCATTAAGTTAGGGTTTTGGATGCCACTGGCTCCTATATGTATATTGTATTTTAAACAATGTATCACTATGAATGGATGAATACATAATGAGTTGGTTTTCCTGATTTGAGTTTCCAAGGGAAAAATCTCTATGTAATGTTTGTATTTGCCATTGTATCTTTTTCTGTTCTTTTACTGAAAATATGTTTGCAGTAAATATTGTACAAGGTTAAAATCTACATTTGGTATCAGAGCTTTGTTGGCTTCAGGAGGACACCTTTGTGGTCAAGGGTTTGGCTCGGGACTGTGATAAACCTTGTTACAGTGGGAGATCTGTGGTATTGATTTTTCAGGTGAAAAGAAATGGCGAGCAATTCGAAAATGGAGATTGAGAAGTTTAATGGGCAAAGTTTTGAGCTGTGGAAGCTCAAGATGGAAGATTTGTTGGTGGACAGAGATCAGTGGATCGCGGTAGATTCAGGTACTGCACCTACATGAACTTCAACAGATGACTGGAAAAAGTTGGATCAGAAGGAAAATAGCACAATCCGACTGTGTCTCTCAGATTCAGTATTACTGAATGTGTCAGAGGAAGCTACAACCAAGGATTTATGGGATAAGTTGGGAAAGTTGTATTAGTCTAAGTTCCTAGTAAATAAACTATTCCTGAGAAAGAAGCTATATAACTTGAGGATGAGAGATGGAGACTCGGTGGAAGATCATTTGAATGCCTTCAATACTGTGGTAAGTCAGTTAGTATCTGTTGAGATTAAAATTTCAGATGAAGATAAATGTATCAGTTTACTGTGTTCTTTACCAGACTCGTGGGATAGTTTGGTTGTGTCCATAGGTAGTAATACAACTACCTTGAAGTTTGATGAAGTGGTATCATCCTTGTTGTCAGAGGAGATGAGATAGAAGAATATGGAAGGACAAAGCACATACACATTATTTGCAAGAGGACGTTCCCAGGAAAGAGATAGATCTAACTTCTCAAGTGAGAGATCTAAGTCTAAGGGTAGATCTAAATCTCCCAAAATTTTTGTAAAGGTATGTTGGAGATGTGGAAAAGAAGGGCACTACAAGAAGAAGTGTAGATCCAAAGTTGAGAAAAAGAAGGGATCCGAAGAATCTCCTTCTACAGAAGAAAATACCTCCAAGGAAGAAGGAGGGGATGTGTACTTGGCTTCTTCAAGCACACATGCCGATCATGAGGCATGGTCGGTTGTGTAGAAATTTCGATACAAATTAATGTATTCCTGCGATTCTCTTGATCTAACAATTTCTGCCACTTGTTAAATACATAATTGCTTCTACTATTATTATTGTGGAAGCAATTAAACCACGATCACAACCACAATGCACAAAGTGAAATATCAATAACACACAACACAAAAGTTTTACCGGGAAAGCGTAAAGCTAAAAACCCCACTATCATGCATTATGTATATCATGAATCATGAAACAATCACATACAAAACTCTAATCCAAGAGCTCTCAGTACAATACAATCATCTCACACTGTCATACACAAATCAACAAACACATGTGCCAATTTTCGTGTCCAGATAGCTTGCCTCCTCCGCACAATCTCTGCAATCCGAATTCTCACAATGAATTGAATGAATACAATTGCCTCGTTTGCACATGCTCATAAGCATATTCACTGCATGTGTGAACAAATCACAACTGATAGCCAAACTATCCCTTTCGCCTGTTATCTCAACTGGATCTCCATTGGAACTAACATGCATGTAGTTAACCATGGCGAATCTTCAGTTGCATGTGAGTTCACTGATTAACTGAACTCTCACTAGTGCATGTTTAGTTACAACTAGTACAATTGATATTAAATCACTTAACTACACTTATAATTCTGTTACAATTCCAAATCACTCAGTTATGAATGAGATAATAGGTTAATATTTATTGTCTAATTTAATTAAGGGAAAAATAAATTAGACACATGTTTCTTGTTGACTTTTCAACACTCCCTCTCAACAAGAAAGGGATTATCTTTCACCCCAATCCTGTCTCTATGATATTCAAATTTTCTCTTGGTGAGCGTCTTCGTTAGAATGTCTGCATCCTGATCTTCTGTAGGAATGTATTGAGGCAACATGATCTTCCACTGCACACAATCTCTGAGATGATGATACCAGATATCTATATGCTTAGATCTGTCATGAAACATAGGATTAATTGAGAGTTTAATGCAACTATGATTATCACAATAAATCGCTATCGGATCTAAATGAGAACCAAACAAACCAACCAAGATATTTCTCATCCAGATAGCCTCACATGCAGCTTGGCTCGCTACCATGTATTTTTCTTCCGTTGAACTAAGTGCCATGGATCTCTGTTTCCTACTGTACCAAGAAATAGCTGTAGATTCAATACTAAAGATCCCTCCTGATGTGCTCTTTTTGTCCGTTGGGATGCCCGCCCAATCTGCATCCGTGAAGCCATGCAACTTAACCTCATCCGTCTGTCTGTACCATAACCCATACTTAGATGTTCCCTTCAGATATCTTAGGACATGCTTCCCCACCTTCCAAAAGAGTTTGGTAGGCTTAACCATCGCTTGACTTAGCTGGTTAACCGCATAGCAAATGTTTGGCCTCGTATTCACTAAATACATTAGCGAACCTACTAACTGTTGATAGACAGTAGCATCCACTACCTCTCCAGAAGTAGCATCCTCTTTCCTCCAGTTTCCTGGAAGAGGAGTATCCATGGGTTTGCAGCCCTCCATGTGAAACTTACCCAGTATCTCCCTGGTATACTTGCCTTGAGACACAAAAAGTTCACCATCTCGCTGCCATATTTCCAAACCAAGCAAATAATGAAGAAGGCCCAAATCCTTCATCTCAAACTCCTTTGTAAGGTCCTCCTTGCATGAGTTTATCAACTGCTAATCACCAATAAGTATTAAATCATCAACATAAAGAACAATAATTAATAGCTTACCCTCCACCACAATTTGGTATAGGTTTGCATCTGCTTCACTTTTGGTGAAGCCCAATCTGGTGAAGTAGCTGTCTATCCGAGTGTACCAAGCACAGGGTGCTTGCTTTAGCCCATACAGTGCCCTCTTGACTCTGCACACATGTGACTCTTTGTCAAAGGTATCGAAACCTTCTGGCTTCTCAATGTACACTTCTTCCTCAATGATCCTGTTGAGGAATGCAGTTTGAACATCCATCTGTTGAATGCGCTAGCCCATCTGCGCTGAGAGTGCAAGGATGGATCTTATGGAAGAGTACCTAGCGACAAGCGTAAAGGTCTCACCATAATCTATCCCCTTGATCTGTGAGAAGCCTCGGGCCACAAACCTGGCCTTTTATTTCTCCACACTCCTATTAGCATCTTGCTTTACCTTGTAGATCCATCTTGAACCTATGATTGATTTATCAATCAGTCTTGGGACAATTTCCCATACACTGTTTTTGACAATGGAGTCATACTCCTCTACCATAGCATCAACCCAAGTGGGGTCCTGCACTGCTTCCTGAAAGGAATATGGTTCAGTCACAATACATTTGCTCATAAGAGCCATGTATCCAGCAAATCGATCAGGAGACTGTCTATGTCTGCACTGTGAAATAGGGGCTCCTACATTCTGTGCAGCATCTAGTCTCAATCTTTCAGCTTCTGTGGTGTGCTTTCTGCCATTTCTGATGGATGGCTTTTCTTGAGTGGTTTCCTCCACTCCATGAGCCTCCTCATGTGGCTGATCCACATCTTGAGACTCATCCTTGGGAACCAACAGTTTCTCTTCTGCATGCAAGTCTAGCTCCCTCTCAAGCGATAACCACATGGCTTTCCCCTCATCGAATTTTATATCCCGTCGCATAACAATCATATTACTATTTGGAAAATACACACGATAATTATGGGGTGTTTCTGTGTACCCCACAAATATCCCAACTTCAGCAGTTGGTTCCAGCTTCTTCCTGGCATCCTTGTTTACATGCACATAAACAGATGAACCAAAATTTTTAAAATGAGAAACATCATGTTTCTTACCAGTAAAAGCTTCTTCAGGTGTACTCATGCCAAGTACTCTATGAGGACAAGGGTTCTTCACATAAACCACGGTATTGCATGCTTCTGCCCACAAATGTATAGGTAGGCCCTGATCATGCAACATTGCTCGTGCTGCACCCATGATCGTTCTGTTCTTTCTCTCTGCGACCCCATTTTGTTGTGGGTTATGAGGCGCTATGAGTTCTCTTCGAATTCCTTCTTTGTTGAAGAATTATTTGAATTCATTAGAGATGTATTCTCCACCATTATCGCTCCTTAGAGCTTTCACTTGCGTCCTCGACTCTTTCTCCACCAATGCTTTAAACTCACAGAACTTTGAGAATGTTTGATCCTTCTTCTGCATCAAGAATATATAGAATTTACAAGAAAAGTCATCAACAAAAATAACATAATACTTGTGTTTTGTTGTTGAAGCAACCGAGAATGGTCCACACACATCCGTGTGAATTCTCTCCAGGATTACCGAAGCACAGTTCTCCTTTTCATGAAAGATGGACTTTACTTACTTCCCCAGGGTGTGCCCCTTGCACTGATCTAACTGATCAAGTGTTCCCCTTGGAAGTCCAGTAGATATTTGTTGCATGATCTTCAAGGCTCCATGATGAAGATGGCCTAATCTCCTATGCCATAATTCACCCTCATCCCAACTCACCACTATTTTTTCCTTGCCTATCATGGCACCGCAACCATCTACCTACAACATGTAGAGATTCTTAACTCAAATCCCTATCTTCTTGACTTGACCTATTGCTTTATGTCACAGGTAGGCTATACCACTGCTAAAAACAACATCATAGCCTTTGTCCTCCAACATTGCGACTGAGACCAAGTTTCGCTTCATACCTGGAACATGCATAACATTTTTTAATTGAAATGGTTTACCTGACTCCCTTTGAAAGGTAATGGTACCAATACCAGTTGCACTGTATTTTCCATCATCACCCATCTCTATATGCATTCTGAGATCTTTCTCCTCCAAGTTAATGAAAGACTCTTTATCTCCCGTCATGTGGAAGGAAGTGCCACTATCCAAATACCACACTGATCCCAATGCACTTGATGCCATGCATGCGATCAAAGAGAAGTCAAGCTCAAATTGTGAGACAAGAGCCTCACTAGTTGCAGCTCCAACAACCATCTTGTTCTTCTTCTTCTACGGACAGTTAGTAGCGAGATGCTCACGTTCGTGACAGTGAAAACACTTCACTTTGGACAAATCTAGCTTCTTGACTTTAGACTCGGAATTTGATTGAGATTTCTTCCCTTTCCCTTTCCTTGCCTTGGCAGTCAAAGCACAATCCTCTTCATCATCACGCTTTGATGAAGATCCATCTTTGGTGCTCTGCCTAAACTCCTCTTGCACCAGATCTGACCATAGTCGTTCCCAATCTGGTAATTTTTCCCTTCCATTGACAGAGTCTTGATAACTGTGCCAACTCTTGGGAAGCCCTAGGAGCACCAAGCTCACCAAATCATCGACAACGATTGTTATTCCCACACTTCCAAGCTCATCCTGACATTGGAAAAACTTCATGAGATATTTTGGAATGGTGTCGCCTTTCTCCATCTTGATCTTCCTGAGTTTATCTTTGAGCGCCAATTTCCTATGGTCGCTATTGTTTTGGAATAGATCTGTCAAAACCTTCCACATTGCATATGGTGTGGTTTTCCCATGGAGACTTGAGACAATGTGGTCTCGTACTCCCTCCAACAAAATCCTCCTCACCTTTTCTACTTTCTTTTGTCATGCATCAAGATTTGCAGTGTCTGTCGCATCCGGTTTAGGAACATTTGCGTGAATATAACCCTTCAAGCCATTGTTTTCGAGCACTGCCTCCATCCTGTCCTTCCAAGCAATGTAGTTAGAGCTGCCCTCGAGTACATACTCCATCCTCAAGCCATTGAAAGACATTTCGATCTTGAATCAAGTGTCGCACCAAGAAAATCTTGCAAATTTGAATGTTATCCAACCCAAAACTCAATCCCTTCACTTTCCTCTTGCCCTGGGAGGTTTGCACCCCACCTGAGAGCAACCTGAGGGAAGTTCGCACCCTGCCTGTGTATAGCCTGCAAAATTTCCTGTCAAGTTCGCACCCTGCTCCACTGTAGCCTGCGAGAATGCTCAAGAAGCTTGCACCATGCTCCACTGTTAGGGTGAGGGAAGTTCGCACCCTGCTAGTGTATTTGCCTGCGAGAATGCCAATGAAGTTCTCACCCTACCTTTGTCTAGGGTGCGAGAATTACTGTTCTTGAAAACAATGGAAGTTTTCAGTACTATAGTTCACACCCAGCTAGAGGCGGGACCTGCGAGAATAAAATTATGTTCGCAACTCACTTCCGTAGCTCCGTGGCCTCCGTGGCTCTGATACCATGTAGAAATATCGATACAAATTAATGTATTCTTGCGATTCTCTTGATCTAACAATTTCTGCCACTTGTTAAATACATAATCACTTCTACTATTATTATTGCGGAAGCAATTAAACCACGATCACAACCACAATGCACAAAGTGAAATATCAATAACACACAACACAAAAGTTTTACTGGGAAAGCATAAAGCTAAAAACCACACTATCATATATTATGTATATCATGAATCATGAAACATTCTCATACAAAACTCTAATCCAAGAGCTCTCAGTACAATACAATCATCTCACACTGTCATACACAAATCAACAAATACATGTGCCAATTTCCGTGTCCAGACAGCCTGCCTCCTTTGCACAGTCTCTACAATCCAAATTCTCACAATGAATCGAATGAATACAATTGCCTCGTTTGCAAATGATCATAATCATATTCACTGCATGTGTGAACAAATCACAACTGATAGCCAAACTGTCCCTTTCATCTGTTATCTTAACTGGACCTCCATTGGAACTGACATGCATGTAGTTAACCATGGTGAATCTTCAGTTGCATGTGAGTTCACTGATTAACTGAACTCTCACTAGTGCATGTTTAGTTACAACTAGT
>JZKD02S1414863.1:109219-126275 GCA_000966675.3 Picea glauca
TTACAATTCCAAATCACTCAGTTATGAATGAGATAATAGATTAATATTTATTGTCTAATTTAATTAAGGGAAAAATAAATTAGACACATGTTTCTTGTTGACTTTTCAACAGGTTGACTCAGGTGCATCTTTTCATATGACTCCCCACAGGGAGTGGTTTTGTGAATATGAAAGGTATGATGGAGGTAATGTTTTCCTAGGTGATGATTCGACAACCAGAATCATAGGATGAGGAAGAGTCAAGTTGAGGATTATAGATGGAGGGATTAGAACACTGCCTGATGTTCTGCACATCCAAGGTTTGGCCAAAAATTTGATTTCTGTAAGAAAAATGGACGAAGCAGGGGTAAAAACAATATTTGAAAAGGAAATCTACAGGATAGTTCGAGGAGAAATGGTGTTGTTGAAGGGAGTTCAGTTTGGAACTCTGTATAAGCTGGAAGGAAGCACTATTAGTGATGGTTGTAATAGTTTCATTGTTCCTGATATTGGAGTTGAAGAAGAAAGAAATCCTATAGTCTTTGGAGAAAAGGTTATGCTGAAGCATCAAAGAATGGGGCATATCAGAGAGAAGGGTATTTGAATACTACATAGTAAAGGTATGGTTGAAGGTATGTCTAACTGCTCTTTGGATTTTGATTTTTGTGAACATTGTGTATATGGGAAGCATAATTGGGTAAGATTCCCCTATGGTGCAATGAGGGCAGAAGGAATTTTACAGCTAGTTCACAGTGATGTTTTGGACCTGTGTCAGTCCCATCATTGGAAAAATATGTGTACTATGTCTCATTTATAGATGACTTCTCAAGGAATACTTGGATATATTTCCTCAGGAAGAAATATGAAGTCTTTGACAAGTTTAAATAATTCAAGGCTCTTGTTGAGAATTAAACAGAGAGAAGAATTAAGGTGCCGAGGACATATAATGGTGGAGAGTTCTGCGGGAATTAATTTGAAGAATTTTGTAAGAAGCGCGGTATATCAAGGCACAAGACTATTCCATATACACCTCAACTGAATGGAGTTGCAGAAAGGATGAAGAAGACGATGATGAAAAAAGCAAGGTGCATGCTCAGTGGTGTCGGGTTGGGGCAAGAATTATGGGCAGTGACAGTGGATACTGTATGTTACTTGGTCAAAAGATCACCCTCATCAGTGTTAGATGACAAGACTCCACAAGAGGTATGGACTGGTAATAAACCTTCTCTCACACATCTCAAGGTATTTGGTTGTGATGCATATGTTCATGTTCCAAAGGAAAACATGAGTAATATAGATAAGAAGGATGGAAAGTGTATCTTTATTGGATATAAAGATGGTCTCAAAGGTTATAAGATTTGGAACCCAGAAACTAAGAAGATAATGTATAGCTGAGATGTGGTATTTAGAGAAATGAAGGATGTTGTTAAACAGGAATTCCTACCAAGTAAGAAAGAACCAGAGAAAATAGAGTTTGATTTAAAGGATGATGAATCAAACTCTACAGAAGAACAAGAATCAGAAGAAGAAGATCCTCATACTCCAATATTGAGGAGATCGGTTCAAGAAAGAAGGATACCAGAAAGGTATACTCCATCTAATTTCCATTCAAATTTTGCTTTGTCTATTACTTATGATGATCCTAAAACTGTTAGGGAGGAAGTGGATTCAGAGGATGGAAATCTCTGGAAAAAGGCCATGGACGAAGAAATGATAGCCTTGGATAAGAATGAGGCTTGGGATCTAGTGGAGTTGCCAACTGGAATAAATCCCATTGGAAACAAATGGGTATTTAAAAAGAAGCTGAATGCAGAAGGAAAAGTGGAGAAATACAAAGCTCAGTTAGTAGCAAAGGGTTATTCCTAGGTTGAGGGAATTGATTTTGGTGAGATTTTTTCTCCTGTTGCCAAGTTAACCTCTATAATATTTATGTTATCTGTTGTTGCTGCATTTGATTTTGAAGTAGAAAATATGGATTTGAAGACAAAATTCCTACATGGGGATCTGGAAGAAGAAATCTATATGAAGCAACCAAGCGGTTATGCTGTGAAGGGAAAGAAGGAGCTGGTAGGCAAGATGAAAAAGTCCATGTATGGTTTAAAACAATCACCAAGGATGTGGTATAAAAAATTTGATACTTATATGATGGGAATTGGCTTCACAAGAAGCAAACAGGATCACTGTGTGTATTTTAAATTAATTGGTGATCATTTGATTTATTTGGTCTTGTATGTGGATGACATGTTGCTGATAGGAAACAACAAGGAGATTATCCAAGATGTAAAAACTCAGTTGTCCTCTAAATTTGACATGAAGGATCTCGGTGCTTCAAATTTATTTTTGGGCATGGAAATTAAAAGAGATAGGAAAAAAAGGAAACTCTGGTTAAATAAGAGAAAATGTGTCGAGACAATATTGTAGAGATTTAATAAGAAGGAATGTAAACTAGTCAAGGTACCTATTCTTGTTGGTGTAAAGTTATTTGTGGATGAGTGTCCAAAGATAGATGAAGAGGAGGAGGACATGTCTTGTGTTTCATATGCAAGTGCATTTGGTAGTTTGATGTATACAATGGTATGTACTAGACCGTACATTGCACATGTAGGGGGAGTTTTGAGTAGGTATATGTCAAAACCAAGGAAGGAGCATTGGACAACAATAAAAAGGGTTTTCAGGTATTTGTGTGGCACTGGTAGCTATGGATTGTGCTACCAAGGAAGATCGGGATTGGACACAGTGGTGGATATACATGGGTTTGTGGATGTAGATTAGGTTGGAGATCTGGATCGTAGGATATCTACAAGTGGGTATGTGTTTAACCTGTTTGGAGGAGCGATAAGTTGGATGAGAAAAAGACAGGCTGTAGTGGCACTTTCAACTACATAAGCTAAATACATGGCAATCACTCATGCAAGTAAGGAAGCAGTATGGTTACAAAGATTATGTTCAGGTATTGGGTTGGTACACAAAGCTGTAAGGATAGATTGTGACAGTTAGAGTGCAATTTTTCTGGAGAAGAACCCGACTTATCATTCAAAGACAAAGAATATTGATATTCAATATCACTTTGTGAGAGACATGGTTGAAGAAAAGAAAGTGTTGTTGATGAAGGTGGACACTTTGAAGAATGTTGCAGATTCATCAACAAAATCTGTGAGCACTGAGAATTTCTCTTGGTGTAGAGGATCCATGGGAATTGATGCCCTGGATTGTTGACTATGTAACCTTGTAACCCCTTGTATGCAAAGAAAAAAACAAGTGGGAGAATATTGGGTATGTGTTATATTCTTTGCACAAGTAGTAGTGTCTTCGTTGCACTGGGTGCACAGGGGGGGTTTGGGGGCAGTGCCCCCTATATTTTTTCTCTTCGGGAAACGTGTCACATTTTTACCTTGTTTTTCTTGTTGCCTCGATTTTCATGTCCATTGTTGGGCAGTTTTTTGGCACATGGTTTTTGCCAATGGTTTTCTATTTCCGGTTAAGGAATTAGGATTGTTGACTAATCCAAGTCATTGGGTTAGGGTTTTGGATCCCGCTGGCTCCTATATGTATACTATATTGTAAACAATGTATCATTATGAATGAATGAATATAGAATATGTTGGTTTTCCCAGTTTGGGTTTCTAGGGGAAAAATCTTTGTGTAATGTTTTTATTTTCCATTGTATCTTTTTCTATTCTTTTACTGAAAATCTGTTTGTAGTAAATATTGTACAAGGTTAAAATCTACAACAATATAGCTAGCTAAGTAATGTAGCTTGCTAGTACTAAGCACAAATATCCATTCATCCAAATGAAATGTGAACATGGGGTCCAACTACTTCCTTTCCACCTTCATCTAGACTCTGATTGCTCCTTTTTGTGCTGCTATGATATCTCCATGTATTGTTGTGATTCTTCCATGTACCTCTCAATTGGTTTCTTTTCTAGTGCCATGTTATTCCATAATAAGTTTGTTGATGCCCACACCCTTGCCTTGATGACTGTTTCTTTTCTAAGTGGTGTGGGTGGAAATATACATCATCCTTAGCTCTCAATTTTTTTGGCTTGGATTCTTCAACATGGTGTTCATTTGAGTGTTTTAGCTCCTTAACTTCCCCTTTATGCCCTTCTTAGGGATTTTCTTCACATGCTTATGTAGGTTCCACTTCCGATGAATCCTCATACTTTGCAATTATTTTCCCTGCAAGAACTTCTTTAGGTGTCCCTGAGGGCCCTTCTTGCTTACTAAGAGACATATCCTGTAGTGCAACTTTCTTTTCTTGTACCAAAGTTTTATAAACTTATTTTTTACATTAATATTAACTATACCACTTGATTCCATCCATCGATATCCAAGAATAACATCCACATTAGTCATATTTATAGCATGAAAATCACAATGTAACACATTTTTATCCATGATAAGCTTCAAATTTTAAAAAATTTGAACATTCTTACCCTCAACTTGTATATTTCGAATATTCTTTGTAGGAGATTGCAATCTTTTATCCAAGTTAATGTTGATGAAATTATGTTGACAAGTAGGGTTAATATAAACAATAACCTTCTCTTGTTGGATACATCCATGAAATTGTAATATAGAGTTGAAATATGAAAATAAACCCTTGGTGCTCCCTTTATAATTCTTATTAGCATGAGACCATTTATCTAAAAGTACATGTTCAAATACTCCATCCAGAATTTCTACCATCTTGTCATAGTCAATCAACCTCCACCACTAGAAAACATCGCCTTTAAAACTTACATTAAATTTCCATTCATTTGCCCATAACGACTTCTTTATTTTATGTATTCTTCAATAGTACGACCATCATTTTTTCTTGCAAAATAAAAAATCTTTCTTGGAATTTTTTTTCAAGAAAACTAGCGTTTATAAGAAAATCACTTTTGAATGGAGCTCCTTGAGGTGGCTAAATTAAAATGGGAATAACTATGGATATGCTTTTCCAATTGGCTATTAAGACCAAAATCATGAAATGGCACATTTACTTTGAATATATTGATTCTTGTTTGATTTAAATATGATCACTCTAGCAAAATATATCTTATTTGGAAATCACACGACTGTTCTAAAAAAACCCTAAAATAGTTGATTTTAAATTAGTGATATCTCCACTTCTTGGACTCTGTTTCAGACAATTTCTTATTTTGAAATTAGTTGTTTGCTAAGAGGAACTCAAATATCAAATTGGTTTATTCAAATTCTTCTAATTTTTTTTTTCAGAAATTAATATGAAGTCCACCCTCTTTTTTTTTCACTTGAAAAATGTGTCCAAAAAATTTGTTTCTTTTTTTTGTCCAAGAAAGAGCTATGATACCAATTTTTATGTACTCAATAAATATAAAAATATAATATAACAATCAACTCAAAGAATACAATCCACACACTAGATAACAAAGAAATGAACTCAAAAATGCAAAGAAAACCCTTGAGGTCGGGTAGCACCATGTATTATTCCTTAAGAAAGGAAAGCACTCCACAAGAAAAGGTTGCTACAATTACAATATACCTCACAATATCATTACATTTCTTGTACTTCTTTATATAATACTAGCAACCTCATAGGAACATTCTAAAGAAGGAACTTTCTAGTAGGTGGAACCTTCTATTTACCCTTCTCACATTTATTTCTTTCACACCACTACATGGGCATTATTTACTATGAATGACCTACACACATATCAATACATATCCTTCTAGTTGTTATTATTCTCCTTCGATACCTCTCTAGGTACCTCATATTACCCCCCTAAGTACACTACAACTTTACATCGACTCTCCTCCAACCCAAGGGAGGGATCCCAAAGTAAGATGTATGATGAACTTTAGAAGTAAATGCAATGATGTACCAAGGGAAGTGTCAATCCAATGGGTAATGGAATTAAGGATATAAGAACAAAGAGGGGTTGAAATTATGGAGAAGATAGCCATACATTGATGTGCCATAATTATTCCAAATAGATTTTTAGGCTAAATGAGAGTATGTGAGAACCCTTATACAAGATGCATCATCACCACCATGAATTTGTAGCCAAGAAATAATTTACAACCATCAATAGGAAATGAAAGACTATGACATGAGGTCATAAGTAAAAAGAATGAGGCAAAACAACCTTCTAAAGAATGAACAACCCAACCAAAATATCACATCTTTACATACAATCTCATAAGATTAAGCCATAACATGTGCCATACTAAATCTAAAATTACAATAGAAAGTTCCCCAATATTCAAGATTACATCAAGGGATTGGGAGGCTTAACAACCTCTACCCTAGTCTCTTCTTATTGTAGAAATTTCAATACAAATTAAGTATTTCCTGCAATTCTCCTGATCTAACAATTATATGCCACTGTTAAATACATAATCGCTTCTACTATTATTCTTGTAGAAAATTAAACCATGATCACAAAGTGAAATATCTATAACACATAACACATAATTTTTACCGGGAAAGCGTAAAGCTAAAAACCCCACTATCATATATTATGTATATCATGGATCATGAAACAATCTCATACAAAACTCTAATCCAAGAGCTCTCAGTACAATACAATCATCTCACACTGTCATACATAAATCAACAAATACATGTGCCAATTTCTGTGTCCAGACAACTTGCCTCCTCTGCACAAATCCCTGCAATTAGAAATTCTCACAATTGAATTCGAATTGCCTACTTTGCACATGCTCATAAGCATATCCACTGCATGTGTGATCAAATCAAAACTGATAGCCAAACTGTCCCTTTCACCTATTATCTCAATTGGGTCTCCACTGGATCTGACATGCACGTAATTAACCGTGGCGAATCTTCAGTTGCATGTGAGTTCACTGAATGTGAATTAATGGATAATTAATTCACTGAACTCTCACTAGTGCAAGTTTAGTTACAACTAGTACAACTGATCTTAACTCACTTAACTACACTTATAATCTGTTACAATGCCAAATCACTCAGTTATAGATGAGATAATAGATTAATATTTATTGTCCAATTTATTTAAGGGAAAATTAAATTAGACACATGTTTCTTGTTGACTTTTCAACACTCCCTCTCAACAAGAAAGGGATTATCCTTCATCTCAATCCTGTCTCTATGATATTCAAATTTTCTCTTGGTGAGCGCCTTCGTCAGAATGTCTGCATCCCAATCTTCTGTAGGAATGTATTGAAGCAACAAGATCTTCCGTTGCACACAATCTCTGAGATGATGATACCAGATATTTATATTCTTATATCTATCATGAAAGACAGGATTAATCAAGAGTTTAATGAAACTCTGATTATCACAATAAATCATTGTTGGATCTAAATGCGAACCAAACAAACCAACCAAGATCTTTCTCATCCAAATAGCCTCACATGCAACTTGAATCGATTCCATGTATTCTGCTTCTGCTGAACTGAGTGCCATGGATCTTTATTTCCTATTGTACCAAGAAATAGTTATAGATCCGATACTAAAGATCCCCTCTGATGTGCTCTTTCTGTCTGTTGGGCTGCCCTCCCAATCTGCATCCATGAAGCCATGCAACTTCACCTCATCCATCTGTCTATACCATAATCCACACTCAGATGTTCCCTTCAGATATCTCAGGACATTCTTACCTTCCTTCCAAAAGAGTTTGGTAGGCTTAACCATCGGTTGACTTAGTTGGTTAACCGCATAGCAAATGTCCAGTCTCGTGTTCACTAAATACATTAGCGAACCCACTAACTGTCGATAGAGAGTGGCATCCACTACTTCTCCAGAAGTAGCATCCTCTGTCCTCCAGTTTCCTGGAAGAGGAGTATCCATGGGTTTGCAACCCTCCATGTGAAACTTACCCAGTATCTCCCTTGCATACTTGCCTTGAGACACAAAATGTTCACCATCTCACTACCATATTTCCAATCCAAGGAAATAATGAAGAAGGCCCAAATCCTTCATCTCGAACTCCTTTGCTAGGTCATCCTTGAATGAGTGTATCAGCTGCTCATCACCAACCAGTATTAAATCATCAACATAAAGCACAATGATTAAAATCTTACCCTCCAACAAAATTCGATATAGGTTTGCATCCGCTTCACTTTTGGTGAAGCCCAATCTGGTGAAATAGTTGTCTATCCGAGTGTACCAAGCACGGGGTGCTTGCTTCAACCTATACAATGCTCTCTTGAGTATGCACACATGCAAATCTCTGTCAAAGGTCTCAAAAACTTCTGGCTACTCAATGTACACTTCTTTGTCAATGATCCCATTGAGGAACACAGTTTTTACATCCATCTGATGAATGCGCCAGCCCATCTGCACTAAGAGTGCAATGATGGATCTTATGGAAGAGTACCTGGTGACAGGTGCAAATGTCTCATCATAATCTATCCCCTCGATCTGTGAGAAGCCCCAGGCCACAAACCTAGCCTTGTATTTCTCCACACTCCCATCAATAGCTTTCTTTACCTTGTAGATCCATCTTGAACCTACCACTAATTTGTCGACCGGTCTTGGGACAATTTCCCATGCACTATTTTTGACAATGGAGTCATACTCCTCTACCATAACATCAACCCAAGTGGGTTCCTGCACTGCTTCTTGAAAGGAAGATGGTTCAGTCACAATACATTTGCTCATGAGAGCCATGTATCTAGCAAATCGATCAGGAGACTGTCTCTATCTGCACTGTGAAGTAGGGGCTCCTACATTCTGTGCAACATCTAGTCTCAATCTGTCAGCTTCCGTGGTGTGCTTTCTGCCATTTCTGATGGATGGATCTGCTTGAGTGGTTTCCTCCACTCCATGAACCTCTTCATGTGGCTGATCCACATCTTGAGACTCATCTTTGGGAACCAACAGTTCCTCTTCTGCATGCAAGTCTAGCTCCCTCTCAAGCGACAACCGCATGGCTTTCCCCTCATCGAATTTTATATCCCGTCGCATAACAGTCATCTTACTGTTCGGAAAACACACACGATAATTATGGGGTGTTTCTGTGTACCCCACAAATATCCCAACTTCAGCAGTCGGTTCCAGCTTCTTCCTGGCATCCTTGATCACATGCACATAAACATATGAGCCAAAATTTTTAAAATGAGAAACATCAGGTTTCTTACCAGTAAAAGCTTCTTCAGGTGTACTCATGCCAAGTACTCTATGAGGACAACAGTTCTGTACATAAACTGTTCTGTGCTGCACCCACGATCGTTCTGTTTTTTCTCTCTGCGACCCCATTTTACTATGGGTTATGAGGCACTATGAGTTCTCTTCGAATTCCTTCTCTGCTGCAGAAGTATTTGAATTCGTTAGAGATGTATTCTCCACCATTATCGCTCCTTAGATCCTTCACTGGCTTCCCCGACTCTTTCTCCACCAATGCTTTAAACTCACAGAACTTTGAGAATGTTTGATCCTTCTTCTGCATGAAGAATATCCAGCATTTACGAGAAAAGTCATCAACAAAAATAACATAATACCTATGTTTTATTGTTGAAGCAACTAAGAATGGTCCACACACGTCTGTGTGAATTCTCTCCAGAATCACCGAAGCACGATTCTCCTTTTCATGAAAGGTGGACTTTACATACTTCCCTAGGGTGCACCCCTTGCACTGATCTAACTGAGCAAGTGTTCCCCTTGGAAGTCCAATAGATATTTGCTGCATGATCTTAAAGGCTCCATGATGAAGATGGCCCAATCGCCTGTGCAATAATTCACCCTCATCCCAGCTCACCACTTTTTCTGCCTTGCCTATCATGGCACTGTAGCCATCTACCTCCAGCATGTAGAGATTCTTAACTCGAATCCCTATCTTCTTGACTTGACCCGTTGCTTTATGTCACAGGTAGGATTTTCCATTACTAAAAACAACATCATAGCCTCTGTCCTTCAACATTGCGACTGAGACCAAGTTTTTATTCAGACCTAGAACATGCATAACATTTTTCAATTGAAATGGTTTACTTGACTCCCTCTAAAAGGTAATGGTGCCAACACCAGTCGCATTGTATTGTCCATCATCGCCCATCTCTATATGCATTCTGAGATCTTTCTCCTCCAAGTCAATGAAAGACTCTTTATCTCCCCTCATGTGGAAGGAAGCGCCACTATCCAAATACCACACCGATCTCGATGCACTTGAATCCATGCATGCGATCAAAGCGAATTCAAGCTCAAATTACGAGACAACCGTTGCAGCTCCAACAACCGTCTTGTTCTTCCTCTTCTGCAGACAATTAGTAGCGAGATGCCCATGTTCGTGACAGTGAAAACACTTCACTTTAGACAAATCCATCTTGTTGACTTTAGACTCGGATTTTGAATGGAATTTCTTCCCTTTCCCTTTCCTTGCCTTGGCAGTCAAAGCACAATCCTCTTCATCATCACGCTTTGATGAAGATCCATATTTGGTGTTCCGCCTGAACTCCTCTTGCACTAGATCCGACCATAGTCGTTCCCAATCCGACAATTTTTCCCTTCCATTGACAGAGTCTTGATAACTGTGCCAACTCTTGGGAAGTCCTAAGAGAGCCAAGCTCACCAAATCATTAGCAATGGCTATTATTCCCACACTTCCAAGCTCATCTTGACATTGGACAAATTTCATGAGGTATTTTGGAATGGTGTCTCCCTTCTCCATCTTGATCTTCCTGAGTTTATCTTTGAGCGCCAATTTCCTATGATCACTACTGTTTTGGAACAGATCCGTCAAAACCTTCCACATTGCATGTGGTGTGGTTTTCCCATGGAGACTTGAGACAATGTGGTCTCATACTCCCTCCAACAGAATCCTCCTCGCCTTTGCCACTTTCTTTTTCCATGCATCAAGATTTGTAGTGTCTGTCGCATCTGGCTTAGGAACATCTTTGTCAATATAATCCTTCAAGCCATTGTCTTCGAGTACTGCTTCCATCCTGTCCTTCCAAGCAATGTAGTTCAAGCTGCCCTCGAGTGCATACTCCAACGTCAAGCCATTGAAATACATTTCGATCTTGAATCAACTGTCGCACCAAGAAAATCCTGCAAATTTGAATGCTATCCAACCACCAAAACTCAACTGCTGCAATTCCTCTTGCCCTGGGAGGTTCACACCCCACCTGAGAGCAGCCTGAGGGAAGTTTGCACCCTACCAGTGTCTAGCCTGCGAACTCTCTGAGGAAGTTCGCACCCTGCTAGTGTATAGCCTACGAACCTTCTGGGGAAGTTCGCACTGTACTTCACTATGGGGTGAGGGAAGTTTGCACTTCTCCCTTAAGAAACCTGCGAGAATGTCAATGAAGTTCACACCTCTCCTTTGAGTAGGGTACGAGAATTTCTTCTCCTAGAAATGTGTGTAGTTTCCAGTACTAAGGTTTGCACCCTGCTAGAGACGGGACCTGCGAAAATACTATTATGTTCGCACCTCACTTCCGTGGCTCCGTGGCCTTCGTGGCTCTGATACCATGTAGAAATTTCAATACAAATTAAGTATTTCCTGTGATTCTCCTGATCTAATAATTATATGCCACTGTTAAATACATAATCGTTTCTACTATTATTCTTGTGGAAAATAAAACCATGATCACAAAGTGAAATATCAATAACACATAACACAAAAGTTTTACCGGGAAAGCGTAAAGCTAAAAACCCCACTATCATATATTATGTATATCATGGATCATGAAACAATCTCATACAAAACTCTAATCCAAGAGCTCTTAGTACAATACAATCGTCTCACACTGTCATACATAAATCAACAAATACATGTGCCAATTTCTGTGTCCAGACAGCTTGCCTCCTCTGCACAAATCCCTGCAATTAGAAATTCTCACAATTGAATTCGAATTGCCTACTTTGCGCATGCTCATAAGCATATCCACTGCATGTGTGATCAAATCACAACTGATAGCCAAACTGTCCCTTTCACCTGTCATCTCAACTGGGTCTCCACTAGATATGACATGCATGTAGTTAACTGTGGTGAATCTTCAGTTGCATGTGAGTTCACTGATTGTGAATTAATGGATAATTAATTCACTGAACTCTCACTAGTGCAAGTTTAGTTACAACTAGTACAATTGATCTTAACTCACTTAACTACACTTATAATTCTGTTACAACGCCAAATCACTCAGTTATAGATGAGATAACAGATTAATATTTATTGTCCAATTTATTTAAGGGAAAAGTAAATTAGACACATGTTTCTTGTTGACTTTTCAGCACTTATTATGCATAACTGCCCTCTAGAGATTATTTCCAGTAGCAAATAACAATGACTACTCTAACATAAAACCTAATCTTCCAAGACAAAGAGAAGAAGTATGGAAACCTCACATATGCTCTTGCTCCTTGACTTCTTCCTCCTAAAAAAAATGTTTAACTAGCCCTAAAGGGGATCTCCTTACAAATCCAACCTAACAAAGAGAGATAATCCTTATATACATTTTCTAGTTCAATCTCCTTACAAAAAAACAATAATTTATAGCTTCTAATCCACTAATTCCTCCAAGGAGGAATATAAAATATACAAAACAACTCAAAATTCTCCTTAAGAGGGCATTCCTCATTCTATGGTCTTCAATGCGCTTTCTATAATGTGCTCCATGCTTCTTTTGGCCATGTGTCCTCATTTTCCTTGGAACACTCTCCTTGGCGACTTCTTTAACAATTACTAAGTGAGAGTGCATCCTAGATAAATGTGCCATGTTCGACCATGTCAAGGGGTTTGTCATACCATGTGTCTTTATGAGGGAACTTCTCTTCTTTAATGTATGTTCCTCACATCAATGCCATAAAAATCTCCTAAGCCTCTTCACATGCAGTGTTCTCTCCAAAAAGGAAAAACAACTTGTAAAGTGGATCTCATAGATATATATGCCAGAAATGCCCATTGGTTGTTATAATAACCTCATGAAGATGGGGCAACCTTTTATTATGTGAAAAAATGTAGATCTATATGCACAACTACCAAACCTTCCTTCAAACAATGCCTCCCATGAAATACCCTCTAAGAAATGTGTGCATGGGATGGAGCGTTCTTCAAGGTAACTACCTCCTAACCATTTCACTTGGATAACAATAAACACTAAAGGAGCATTCCGCGTCAAAGGACATCATATTTCTTCGAATGATGAAAATATATCACATGTCAAACTCCTAAAAAGGACTTTTGACCTTCTTTTCATAAACCTAAAGCATGCATTGGATATTCTCTCTTGGGTACAATGCTTTCCCCCTTTGACCAGGTCTCCTTTGCCCTAAAATAGAAACGCCCCTTTTAATAAATATTCTTCTTCTACAAAGTCTATTCTAACTACCATGTGTCATCCTATCATGAAGGTATTTCCACAAACCCTTAAAATATGCCACAACTTCCTTAAATGAAAGGGCATCCCCCTAAATGGTGAATATTGACCTTGTCAATCTGTTTGTTGTGTCACTTTCTTGCTTGTCAGTCTATTGTGCAGGCATAAAATCACCTTGATAGTAATTAAAATGTTGAGAAATTGAGAAGATGTGTAAGATGCCCTGTAACCTTAGCATCCACATGATTTATATGGCCATAATAATTACAATGGTTGAAGTCATGATTGCAATTTGAGAGCTTTTACAATAGTTAATGCTAATACCTCTGAAAGTGGTATCTTCAAGAAGACCTGGTTTGTCATCAATCATCCTCATCCTTCGTATACTTCGTTTGTACATGTGCATCTCTGTAACAATCCCAATCCAAGGTCCCAGTTACAATTTTGCTCAACTCAACAATATTTCCTTCAATACTGCAAAGACTTAACAACAAAATTTCCAAACTCCTTGTCCTAGATGTCCAAGGTTACAAACTAATCAGAGAACAAGGTTACAAACTAATCAGAGAAAAGCCTACTTGAACTTTTTGGATGTAAATTGTGTAAAAGATTTTGAAACATCCCACGTTTTAAGTGGACATTCCACCCTCTCGAAAATCGGACGTTTCAAAATATTCGACATGATTTACATCCAAAAAATTCAAATAACATGGAAAAACCTACACACCTACAAAGAAAAATCTTCACAATACCTAGATAAATTTTTTGTACTCAACACTATGAAGATCCTTATCTAAATATTGTTGTAAATATCACAATTCCTGCAAATTCATGTAGAATTCTGAACTGAAAGTGAGCCTTCCATAACTTTCAATAAGATCCATCTTGGACAATACATTAATATGTGGCAATTCTGGATGTAACATTGTTGTCCAAGACAACATCATAGTAAGTCTGTTATGCTTTTCCTCCATACAATAGTTAGAAAAATTATGGGAATGAAAAATACCATAATCACCATTGTTAGCAGAGACAATACTCTTTCTAACTTGGATCTATATGTTTGTGACCTCTAAGAAATTAGATCTGCAATATCCAGAAAAGTTTCATCCGTTTTCATGGAAGCTGTGTTGTTCTTCTCTATCTCCATGAAGTCTGGCATTTTCATGGAAGCTGTGGTGTTATTCTCTATCTCCATGAAGTCTGGCTTATATTATACAACTCCTGCATCTCAAACTAGAATCTGAAGCAGTTTTTGTTGGCCAATAGACAAATCCCTAGGGATTCTGTGACATCATCACCAATCTCACAAATCTGTCCATTTTCTGGTTGTAACATACTGGCATTTAAATGCTATCAGCTTTCATAAACAACCTCAATTGAAAGGTTCATACTCTAACTGTAGGTTCCTCTTCTGTTGTTATATATATTTCTGGAAAAAACAATATTGATCTCCCTCCCAGCTATAGGTCTGCCATTTGTTGTTCTGGATTATATTTTTTTGACTACACTATATTTGCCCTCATCTGTCAGGTAATCCTCCAAAAGCCATTGCCTATGGGCTGATTTTGTCCTCCAGTCATCACTAAATATCTCTCAAAATGAACATGCATTGTGAGGGGTAACATGCTATCATACTTCAAGGATCTCAAAACTTGAATTATGTTCTTCACTGTTTCATCATCTAGCTCACTTCACTGTTCTATCATCTAGCTCATTTTGTTGCCTTAATAAAGTGCTTTTCTTTGGTAGTGGGTATTTGCATTTGTTCATACATATCATCGATTGCAGTAAAAAATGTAAAGTTGGTGTCAAATGTAAAGCTCTATCAGTGTGGAAATGACAAATTACTTCGACAATGTATTTCACACGCTGAGGATCAAATAGTGGTGGAGCTTATTAATAACTTCTTGTGCTGTGTCAATTAAAAAAAACCGTGACTCTTATGTCCTCTTATGCATAGCCTGTTCTTTCATATCTATTATGCTAGATCTAAAGAAACTGGAGAAACCATTGACATGATAACCAAAGAGTGAGAAACTCACTTGATTGTTTTACATTTGAGTTTGTAATGGGCTGTTTTAATGGAGAAACAAATATAGGGGAAATGGGGTTTGATTCTTAAACATTCTTCAGATTCCATATAACCTTTGAATTATAACATTTCTCAAGATTTCTTTTTCACATCTATATAAGTTTTGGGGGTGCTAGATCTATTCCACAATATGTTGAGTATGAAGAATCCTTTATTGGGCACTAGATACTCGAAAGTACTTAAAATGTGTGCTTATAGGATGGTAATCTAAACCTGTTGCAGTCACTAGACTTGTATTATAAGCATCAGTTTGGAGGAATACATTTGAGTTTGAGTTGGATGTGAGTCCTATTCAAAGAAAACATGTAAAAGTTATACATTTGATTACTTCTAAAGTGTCATTTTTCTTTACTCTGATTTAGACTTTGGTGATATCAGGAATGTTGTTAGGCCTCATTTTAGTTTTGTGTTTTATAGAAAGAATATCAAGGAGTGTCCTTGTAACATGTTTTATTATTTGTGTGATCACCATTGGATGGCTTTCTGTTGGAAGCATAATCACTACCATTTGGAAAATATTTTTAATAGATGGATGCATATTTGGAGGAGGTAATGTTTTTCCTTGTGATCATAGCTTGTGTATTAAAGAGACTATCCTTATTCCATATATTCGTGTTTCCATCATTCCATGAGGACAAAACCCTGAGTAATAATAGGCTTTGAACTGATTTATTTGTAACGTGTTTTATAAAAAAAAATTATCCATTTTTTACTCAACCCAATACAAGTGAAAAAATAATTACACAACATTACCATTTTGAGAAATTTATCTCATGCTCAACTGGGCACAAAGACAACATCCTCATTTTCTTATTATAACAGCCTCTTTTCTAAATGTGAAGCACATATTCATCTCCGAATCAACACTATCTTCATCCAATAACAACAACGTTATCTTCAAAACAAAGTTAGCATTATTTCATTTAACCAATGGAGAGCTTTAACAAGAAAGAAGGTGCACTTCCTTGACTAAATCTAGCACACTACAGCATGCTATGTCCATCTCATGAAAGCATTGATATGGATGGGCAATACAATGGTTAACTCTATACCAAATACAGAAAATGAGATATACATTCAACCTCAAGGAACTTGGACAATTATAGAAAATAGTTATGTGGTTCTGTTTCCAAATATAGAAAATGAAATATACATTCAACCTCAAAAATAAAAACAATTTGGGTAATTCCATGGATGAGAACAAGTTTAAAAAAATCAAAACCACTAGTAAATTCAGTGCTACACATTACTTGGAATGGTCGCTCTGTTATGTGTTCACTATAGCATTGATTTTGTGGCACGATGAGGGATTTGCTTCTTGTTTTCACCAAGAAGCTGAGGCATATGCTTATGTTTGCTAGGAAGCAGAAGAAGTTGCTGGTACACCAAGGGGAAATCTCTCATATACTTGCTGGAAATATTTATCAATTTCTCCCTTTGGTAACAACCCTGTAGGTTCAGGTTAGAAAATTGCCCGCTTTGCGTTTACACGATTGAAAGTTGTGATTTATTGAAATTTGATACGAAATTGCAATTTACATGCATCTCTCTTGGACAGTTGGATAGTCGAGTGTATTTTAACTTTAACTTTGTGTTGTGTCCACTGTCCAATATCCATCCACCTGGCATGAAATATACAGCCTATGGCCTGCAACTCCACAAATAACTCTAGCCATCACACTGCAGTGAAGATAATGTGAAACCTAGTTTACT
>JZKD02S1414863.1:153722-178684 GCA_000966675.3 Picea glauca
CCAGGTAAAATTATTGAATGTATGTTGCCCATTTCAAATGATGTTGTTATTGAATCTTACTATGATAATTAAGAAAAATGAGAGGATGATGGTCGATGTGCAGAATAGTTTCTTTACCTAGAATATAGTGGTGCCACTGCTTCAACGCATTCACTAGACTATATAATTCCTTATCCTATGTGTTGTAATTAATATTTGTTCCCGCTAGTGTCTTTGAATGATAGGCCACCAGGTGACCTCCCTATTTAAGAACAACCCCAATGGTGAATTGAGAGGCATCTATCTCAATATTGAAGGGATGCTCTAATTCTAGTAACCAAATACACGGTGCAGAACATAATGCTTGCTTTAACCTCTCAAAATGGCGTTGAGTGTCTACATCCCACTGAAACTTAGCTTGATTAGTTAATTGATGCAAAGGATGAGCTAGTTGTGATAAATGGGATACAAACTTCCTGCAAAATTTGATGCCACCCATAAAAATATTCAACATCTACATGTTGGGGGACACTTTCCAGTTGGATAATGGTTGGACGCAAGAGGGATATGGGCACACCCTTGTTCTGTCCAAAATGAATCCTAGATATTAGATTGAGGTTTGTCCAAAGAATGATTTATTTTCCTTCATTTGAAACTTATGTAACCACAATAATTCAAGAAAATTTCAGACATGCTATAGATGTTCTTCCCAAGACCTGCTGGAAATTAATATGCCAAGAAGATAAATCACTAGAAACTTACCCAAATGAGGCCGAAAGTTGTCATTGATTAATCTCATGAATGTTGTTTGTGCATTGGTTAGTGGAAATTGCATGACCATCCATTCATAAAGGATAAAATTGGTATTGAACATTGTTTTCCATATGTCAGTGGATTGCATGTGCATTAGATGATATCTTTCTATCAAATCCATCTTGGTGAAGAAGGAGGACCCCTGTAAGTGGTCCAACAAATCCTCAAAATGGGGAAAGGGATATCATTTTTTAATGGTGGCTTTGTTAAGGGATCGATAATCGATAACTAAAAACCATTCAATGGTCTTCGTTTTGGGAATAATAAATGTTGGATAGGTACAGGGAGGAGGATGGATGAATATGGATAGATTTTAACAGTTGGTCAATTTGGCCTCTGATTTCTATAGCCTCTTGGGGGGCAAGGAAATATGATGGTGCATTTGTCAAGGAGGCACCAGGAATGAGGTCAATGGTGTGTTCAATGGATTGGGGTGGGGGTAGGCTGGTGGGTGGATCAAAATCATCTATAAATTCATGGAGGAGAGGAAATATTTTGGGAGGTGCCATATTGGTGAGGTTATCTGGATTAATAAGGTGCACAAAAAAACAAGAAACGTCATTATGGAGAGTGACTTTCTTAAATGTTTCTTTACTAGTAAGGGGTGGGGTGGGTTTCAGAGCAGAATAGGTAAGAACATGAGTGTGCCCCTCATGTTGGAGATGGTATGATGATATTTCACATGACACACAACATGTCGGTCTTGTTGGTAAGTGAGGCCTAGTATAAAATCTGCATAATCGAGAGGTGCCACATCACATACTACTGTATCTTAGAAGGGGACAATAACAAAGGTGATGGAACAACACTGGGCTATAGTAATACAAGGGCCACCCTTTTGTACCCAACCAAGCTAATGTGGATCCGAATGCGGAGTGGTAGGGAGATGAAATCGCTATACTAACTCGTGGGACATGAGATGGGCTACCATTATCTAGGATGAAGGTGGCCAAATCATTCTTAATTTGATAATAATGCGTGAATAAGGGGATATTAGTGGTACCTAGGTCTGGGGATGCCATCAATATGAGTGAGGGGTAAGATTCAGTGGGGTTATCAAGAGACACAATTTCTGGCTGGTCGAGTGGCTCTTGTTGAGCAACTTCTGTAACTAAAGTCTTATTGGTGCATAAATTTTTAAGTGTGTGACAATCAACATAGGAGTGGGAGTTAGTCTTATGAAATGTGCACCAGGTTGCATTTTTGGAAGTGGATGAGGAAGGTGGAGAAAATGGAGATAGAGATGGACTGAGAGTGGTCGGTCTAGATCGAAATTGAGGAGATTGAATGTGAAGACCCACCTTATGTTCTATGACCAAGGCCCATAGGAAGGACTTGTCCAAGGATGGACTCTCGAATAAATCAAATTCATGATATAGATGAATTAATAAACCAAAATTGACTCGATAATTAATACCTCTTCTGGATCACTAACGTGCAACTAGATCCACAATTTGCAGAAGACATCAATGTATGCCTGGATGAACTGATTAGGCAGTTGTCAAGGATGAAACTATTTGGAAAGAAGGTTCTGAAGGTATCCAGGTGGATAGAAGTGACCTTGCAACGCTTATATAACTCATTCCATGAAGTGATGGGTTCATTATTGATCGTTGTTGTCTCCCCAAGATCAACAACTAATTCACATTGTTCTAGTTGTGTGTCCCACCAAGATTGTGCAGTGCCTTTTAGTTGTAGAATGGATATCTGCAACTTAGTGTCCTTTCACATCTCGAGAGAGGTATTGAAGTAGTTGGAGAAGTTGAAAATCCAGGAATCAATAGTCTCTCCATTCATTTTCCCAACAAATTTAGGAAATTGGAAGAAGGTGTCAAGCTGCATAGGTACTGGAGGTGTTCGTTGCAGCAATAGAAGTAACTTCTGAAGAGATAGAATGAAATCTTGAACTAGTGTAGACATATTTGAGCTTGAATCTTCAGTCGATGGTTCATGACATGGTGAAATGATTTTCATCCACCACAAAGGATTATGAGTGCTACAAGTAAGACGATGTAACTAATGTTGAGTATGGCACACCAATGTGTTGTGGTGAATTGATGGAATGAGAAGTTGGAGTTCCCAGATAAGGGCCCACTGGAAGCCTTGAGAAGGGTGCGATGGATGCATAAGAAAATGAGGCAATGGAGGTCCTGAGAAGGGCATGCTGCAAGATTTGAGGAGAGCGTTGATTGTAGAGATGATTTCTGGAAAAAAAAATTCCTTTGCCTGAGAATTGTGGATGGTCTCGTTGTTTTCTTTTTGATTGTGCGTAGAATTTTTCCAAGATTGGTTGATATGATACCAATTGATCTACAATCCAGATCAACACTATGCACCCACAACACTAGGGACACACTGAATTATGCAACAACAAATAAAATGTAAAACTCAACAGAAGATGAAAGAAGTGAAGTAGAAACATAAATTACCATCAATCTATTCCAATAGAGAGGGGCGCCCTTTATTAATATGTAGGGTGACTTGTTCCTCTGGCTTATTTTTTAGTTACAAAAGAATTTGATTCTTTATTTCTACAACTCTTTTCCCAAATGGACTGGCAAGAGCTATTTCCTTAGCAATAGACTGAAAAACATACATTCTAAACTAATAATCTGAAGCGCCCTTCTTTTAAGACTGGCTAGGGCTATTTATAAAACTAACTGAGTGGCATACTTCCTTTATTAGACAATGCTCTAGCTAGTAACAATGGCGAGTGTTGTTTACAAACACATCTAACTGACATATTGACTTGTGATAAAAAATTAAGGGACTGATTACCATAGAAACTAGACGTTCTCATGTTGAGTGGCAAAGGAAGGGGGCATGCCCTTCTTGGTGGCCCATTTCCCATAATAAACATATCAATATGTGATATTTATATATGTGGATATCTATTTCCACCCACCTATTCCACTGGCTCAAAGAATAGTTTCTATTTTGGTAGTTTCTTTTACAGTTTTTCGGGTCCCAAACTTTTGGGGCCATTTTGAGGACCTAAACAATGTTTTTTGGGCTTGAAAATGCCTAGCATGTAGCTAAAGTTATATGTTGGGCTAAAAATAATATGTACTGCTCAACTATACCTTTCAAACGGTGTATCAAGCTCCCCCAAAAAAGATCATATGCAAGAGTTATGCCCTTGGGAAGTTGTCGTATCAACTACCCCCATCGGGGCCCACAAACCTGTTGGTGTTTCATCTATCGGTGTTAGGGTTTTGGATTTTAGGGTTTTACCATTTATGTTTTATGTTAAAAAGGCCTTTGGAGCCTCATTGTACTCATATTATTGCGAATGAGAATAATCGTCACATCTCTTCTCAGAGAGATGCTTCCACCATTTGAGCATGTTTGTTTCAGTATACATTTTTATAGTTTCAACAGGTTCTCTTTATTAATAGAACTCAAGTATTACTGTATCTCTTTGTATTTATTTTCTATAGACCTGTATTTGATTTCATTCCATTTATAAATCCAATTCAGTGGTATCAGAGCAGTCTGTTATTTTTTTTTTTCTATGTGCATGTCCCCAACAAGGTCAGGGTACAAGGAGTTGGGACTCAAAGTAGTTGATCCCTTGCAAGGTTGTCCCCACTGATCATGATGTCCTTCCATTACGGAAGGAAAGAGAGACAATGGAGCAGGATATCCTTTTAAACCATTTCTCGAGGAATCCCTCATGCAACAAAGGAACGATATGATGGATACATTTTCATAGATCCTTCGATGGTTGCCAACAAGCGAAACATATTCATCAAGCGACCACTTTGGAGCTGTCACCCCCTTCAAGGTACAAGTCAATTTTGATATCCTCTTATTTGAAGGCCAGATAGATGTGGATGTTATAGGTAATTTTTTGAATCTACTAGAAGGGTATTTTTCGGTCCATAATTTTTCCAATTGAGAAAATGATTCAGGTGGATATCGGTGGCCACCCACCTTTTCCAACTGGCTCAAAATAGTTTTCTGGCAATTTTGGTAATTTACTATTTTTAGTAGTTTTTAACTTCTGGGGCCATTTTGAGGCCCTAAATGATTTTTTTGGGAAAATGGAGAGTAATATGGAAGTTCCTTCGATATTTCCTCCAAAATGAATCTCCTCGACGATACCTTTCCAACGGGCTATCATGCGCCTAAAACGAAGATCGTATGCAAAAGTTACGACCCTAGGAAGTTGATGTACTAACTTACCCAAATGGGGCCCACATGACTTTTGGTGCTTCATCTCCTAGGGTTAGGTTTTTGGATGTCTATGGTTTTTGCATTCCTACTTATTGTAAAAAGGCCTTCAGATCCTCATTGTAATCATCTTCTTGCAAATGCGAGTAGCCGTCACATATATTCTCAGAGATAAGTTGCCACCATTCTAGCGAGTCTTTCACTCTGTATTTTTAAAGTCTCTGTACATTTATTTCATTAATAGAAATCGTGTCTTACTGTATCTATGTGTTTATGGTTTCATATATGATACATTTATGTTATATTATTGAATATCTGTGATATCTCTATGCATTTCTTTATTATATCTCCACTCTCATTTCGTGCCGAAAATAATCCGGATCAGTGGTATCAGAGCAGGCTGCTCTTGATCATTTTTTTTAGTGCATGCCCCCAACGAGGTCTGAGTATAGAAAGTTGGGTCTCAATCTTGTCTCTCTTGAATACAATCTCTCTTGCATGCCCAAGAAACCCTCCATGGCGTAAGAAAAGAAAAACGACGGAGCAGACGATCCTATAAATTTGTTGATTGAGCAAGCTCTCACGCGACAGAGGGATGAAATGATGGAGAATTTTTCCCACATCCTTCAACACCTACCGATAGAAATAGGCACATCTTCATCAAACAACCACTTTGGAAGAACCTCTCCTTTCAAGGTATAGGTTAATTTTTATTTTCCCGTATTTGAAGGTCAGATAGATGCGGATGCCCTAGACAAATGGTTAAATCTATTAGAAGGTTATTTCTCTATTCATAATTTTTCCAACAGGGAAAGGATCACCTTAACACTCCTTAAGTCTCTCCCCCATGTCAAACATTGGTGGGAAACTTACTGGGAGCAAAGTTCCACAGAGGATTCTGGAATATATGAGGTCGAGCTCACTTGGGATTTTTTTGTGGATGCGGTAAAGGAACAATGTTACCCTGTTGGAAACTATGAGGACCAATACATGAGATGGACCACACTGCGGCAAGAGAGGGGCCAAGCAGTTCCAAATTTCACCAATACCTTCCATACCTTGTGCACCAAGCTGGGTATCAAAGACTTCGAACAACATTTGGTTCTGAAATACCGTGGGGCTCTACACAAATACATCCAAACTGAAATGGATTTTCTGGATATCTCATCACTTAGTGCTTCTTATCGATATGCTGTTAAAATCGAGCAGAAATTTAAGCACCAGAAAAAATGAGAGTTCGGTTCTACAAATCTGCAACAACCAAAGTATGATAAAGACGACCCTAACAAACAATCTCCTGAAAACTAGTCCAAGCCACATGAAAATAAGGGTCATGGGAAGACAAAGAAGGACACCCGAAAATGGTGCGATTTCCACAAAATCCCTTGGCACAACACCGATGAATGTTTCTTAGAACAATCATTGGTGCTCAAGGTCAAAGACAAGGGGCCGAACCTTGATTCAGAATCTAATTATGAAAATACTGGTAAAAGACAGATCATCGACACAGACCCCACTGCTATTGTCACGACCGCAACAATTCAACCAGAAGAACCAAGAGATCCTAAAGAGGGGGAGCACCTTTTTCATTCACATATGTGGGTGAAGGGGACCCCGCTTCATTTTATTGTTGATAACAGAATCCATAAGAACCTCATCTCAAAAAAGGTTGTCAAACAATTGGGATTTTCGACAACACCACACCTGCAACCATACAACATTGGGTGGCTTTGCCAAGGACGAGATCTTGCTGTCATCCAACAGTGTCGATTGTCATACGACATCCAACCTGTTAGTAACATTTCTTGTCCGGGGCACAAGAGCATTCGGGTCAGCGAGTCGCATGGGGAGCGCCTGAGCGCAATGTGGAAAATCTCATTTCAGGCTCCCAAGCAAGCGAGCGGGTGAGATTATATCGTCGGTGGTCCAGATTCATCCATAGGAGCATATCAGTGGTTGGCGAAAAATCGCGGTTAGTGGAGTTGCACCGAGATTAGCGCAAATGCATCGTGCCCATATTATATGCAGGGAAGGATAGCAGTCGTCCATCCCAAGGATGCGTGGTGCGAGATCTAGTCGCGTCGGCATTTCGGCAATCGCGAGTTCAAAGGGTGAAGGTTCCGTGTTGTCCTATATCTCGAAGCCTCGAACCTCGAAGGCGCCCAAAGTTGGGCCCGGAGTATTACGGAGCAATCTCGGCCGTCCATCCACAGGAGACACCTGGTGCGTGATTAGGTTCCTCGCCGTTTCGCCCATCGCGATTTTAAGGCATAAAGAGCAGCTCCATCATTTCCTGATGCGCGAGGTGCTGGGAGTGTCCAGGGCCTGGGCCCACAGCATCATCGGGAGAGTTCAGAACCGTCAGATCTAGAGGGACGCGTGGCGCCAACTCAAGCCATCTCGGCGTTTCGCTCATCGAGATTTTAAGAAGCAAGGATCAACCCCTTCTTATTCATGAACGCCGAAAGCGCCTTTGAGGATAAACGCAGGGTCACAGTCCATCATCACATGGGAAAATAGAAAGAGTTGTGCAAAAGAGGCCAGGGCTGTCGAGCCCAGTCGACGAAAGGTTCATCGCGTTCTCCAGGTGCCATTTGATCCGACCTCAAGCCTGGTTTTCGCTTGAAGTAAATGAATGTCACATACCCACTACCTAAATCGGATTTTTCTGGTCTTCTGCCGGACCAGAACCCCTAAATACCCATGGAGGCCCAGCGTAAACTGGTTCTTTCTCTCTCCTTCTCCATTCTCAGTGATCACGGGTCATGATCACAGTTCAATTTGAATGCAGTGCCTATTTGTGTTTCGCACCTCGGCGCTACAGTAATGTCTAATCGTTCGACTCTGTAACCGCCGAACCCTCGACAGGGCTAGCGAACGACCAATGGGGACGAATCCCTACAGGGTCAGCAAATGACCAATAGGAACAAATCCCAACAGGGGTAGAGAACCGCAAATGAGAACAGACCCCGTCGCGCGGTTAAGTGGAATACAGGTGGTAGAATGGGAAAATCGACACAATAGTTGACATGACACGAGGGGGGCCCCACTTCACATGCCACACTATTCCAGACCCCCCCCCCATTAAAGGTAGAATGGAAAAGGGGCTCCGGAATGCATCCTCAGCTGTAGATCTGGGCGGGTGGACTCTGGCCATCCAGATCTGTTCGCTACTTACCCCACTGCGCGCTCGTGCCCCGACGTAAAATTGGCATCTCTTCCTCACATCGGACGGTCGTTACGGACCCTGAGATTTCCCGAAGAAATCTTGTCCGTCCATCGGGACTTAACCACATGCTAGTGTCCCGACATTATGGATCGGGATTTGTCAAGGCAAGAGCCCGAGTTTTTGTCAGCGGAACTCTCGAATCCCCGATCCCCGATTTGCCGAAACGGGTAATCTCTCAACACGTCACCTCCTTAAATCGGACGGTCCACAACTGCTCGGGGATTTCCACCCAGGAAAATCCCGACCCCTTGTCGCCAGGACTCCCGATCTTGCGATTCCCGATTTCCCGAAATGGGAGATCTCTTGACGTGTGGCCTCCGTCAATCAGACGGCTCAGATCTATCCCGAGGTTTTCATCATGGAAAATCTTGAACTCTTGTCAATAGGAATCCTGATTCCGCGATTTTCGATTTCCTGAAATGGGAGATCTTATGACACATGGCCTCCATCAATCGGACGGCCTAGATCCATCCCGGGATTTCCTCAATGGAAAGTCCCGATCTCTTGTCAACAAGACTCCCGATTTCCCGACTCCCAGTTTCCTAGAATGGGTGATCTCTTGACACGCGGCCTCCGTTAGTCGGACGGCTAAGATCTATTCTGGGTTTTGTTTTTTAACCCTCGGGTAACTCCGGATAGGTCCAACGGCTGTCGGGTTTTCCATCTGAGATCTGACGGCTCAGATCGGTTCCTACCCATGCATTCTTCCACAACTCCTTGGACGTGGAAAAGATCCATGGTCCAAATACTCTCATGGACCTTGGAGATCTACGATCCCAAATTCCTCGCTTCCCACGAAGATACATAAAACAAAGGGGTAAGGCATTTTAACACCTTACCTTCTCCTACCAATCCAACGGTCGGGTGTGTCCACAGATTTTCTGACGGAATCTCATCCATCGGTCAACACCTATCAAAGATACGGTATTTAACTTTCCAGCTTCCTCTTACCAAATCTAACAGTCACGAGTGATGACAGATTTCCCGATGAAATCTCGTCCGTCGATTAATACCTATCAGGGTTAATGCACTTAACACTCCATCTTCTTCCCCCGATCTAACGGTCGTGAGTGACCACAGATCTCCCGACGGGATCTCATCCGTCGATTCGTTACTTCATCCTTATACTGTCATCTCAGCTTTCAAGAGGATCGTTCCTCCTTATGTAGGGTTACTAAGGCCTTACGTCTTCACAACCGCCTTCCCGGTTCTTGATGGGATTTTCAAGGAAGGTATTTCTATGGGGAGAATTACTCAGGGTACTACCTGAGGTATATTAGGATGTCATCCTCACGAGAGCAGGCGTGAAGTTTGATTTGGATTAGTACACACACAAATAACGAATTCATGAGGACATAAACCATACATAGTCTTTCCATATAAATATACAACTACTAGTACTGATCAAAACACCATACAATCATTCTTATAATGAAATCATTCACAGTTTCACAACTTATGAGCATAATTATCAGAATAAGCACATATATATATATATATTTCAAGATGCCAGAGGAAAAACACTTATCAGAGATAACACCAGGGGTCAAGCAACTGCTGAGAGGGGTGCTCGTTTCCACCCAACCGTAGGCTTAGCGACTCCCATCGGATTTACCACTAGCCACCCCCGAGCTAAGACCATGATGCCGTGAGACTGCGTCTTTGTTTTTCAGTGACCAGGAGCGAAATTTGCAATCCTTCCTCTCTGCTATCACTCACTCTGCATATTTCCAGAGTTCTCCCCTCGTGTCTGCCCCCCAATCACTTCTACCCCACACCTTATCCTCTTGCGAGGTTGCATGTGGCGCGATTACCCTCGCACTGGCCAGTCATGATGGCTCTAAGGATGGGCGGTTCACCTCCCCATCCCTCATTAATTCCTGAGGAGCCATCAACCTACCAGTTTGCGAGGCATTTAATTCAGGGCCAGTGAGCCGCTTTTGGTTCTCTGGGCCAGTGGAGTCCAAATACGGTATTAATTCTCGGTGGAAGTTAACGCCACCTTTCCAGGTGCCTTCCATCGTCATCGTGGTATCTTTTTCTGCACATCCTCTCTCAGCAATCCTGCAATAAAATTCATAATGTTATTCACATTCATTGACCTTTTCCTCATGGTCCATTTACATCACATATTCACATTTATGAGTTTGCCATAGTTCTTGGCCAGTCCAGTTATTTTTACAAGCCGGGGGAAACAAGGTGTTACAATGAAGGTAAGAAAGAGTGGTTGAAACCTCTCTGCATGCATTAAGTGCAAGATATGGAGAGCCTGGCTAGCGGTTTGCTCGAGAGGGTCCTGTGTACCATTTTTTCCAAAGAGGCCATGCCCAGTCCTCGATTAGCCAGAGGAGGTCTGCACACGCTAACTTGGATCTTAATGGCTCAGCTACTCTCCTTGCAGGAGCCATACGCAGTTAAAGTGGCATTTGAATAAGGATATCAGTACGAGTTTGACTGAAGGGACACCAAGCCTTGGGTGACTGGGCACGCCTCTGTTAGGCGAATTTCTCTGAGTATATAAACTCAGTCTTTGTATTTTATAGAGTATCGATGGTTGAGCAAAGCTACCGATTGTAAATTTTTGATGAAGCGCTGGTTGCTCTGGTTAATGTATAAGGCATTGGAGCCTTCTTACTTTATGGATGTCAGCCTCTTTTCCATCTCTTTGTTTACTGTGTTAGAACAACTCAGAATTGGAGGATCCAGTCGAGTTGTAGCCATTATAGGATGAAGTAGGTTGGATCACTGTAACAGTTGCATTGTTTCTAATCAGTTCCTGTGATTTTCTTAGCGCTGAACGACTTGGAATTGGAGGATCCAGTCGAGTCACCCCTCAGCTCCTTGAAACTATGGACCAAGAGGATATTGGCTTCTGAGTTTTTCTTCCTCAAGCTTCTGAAGGCCTGTTGCCCGAGAAAGTTTTGCTCACCCTTCTCACAAGTCTTCCATATACCACCCTTTAATCAACATACTGACGGAAGTTGGATCAAGATCTCCCTTGCTTTCTACATACCAGACCTTGGTTCCTGTGTCAATGCTACTTTCCTGGGTCTCTTTCTGCAGTGTCCCCAAGGCCGAGCCCCATTGTAAACCATGTTCTGAAATGAATTGTAATTATGTTTATAGGCTAGTGAGCCAAGTTTTTATAAGATGGAGGCTTATGTGTTTGTTAGGTCAGGGATCCTGAGTGTTGAGGGCCAGGAGCCTGCTGTTGTATATGTAATCATGCAGAACAATTAATAAAATATAAACATCGCCATGCACAAACCGACCATGATGAATGAGTGAAGGGGGACTAAGCATCCATAGAGTGGGCAAGGAATTAGGGGCTGGAAAGTGGGAAAAGGGGCTAAGGGTTGAGACTAGGGGGCTAAGCCTAGGGGCTTAAACCTGGGAATAATATTTTATTATTATTCCAAAAGAACATGTGCCATTTATGTTTTATTCTAAGTTCCTAACCATAAGAAAAGTAATGCATGCCGATGAACGCATGCAGTTTCAAGGGTGACAAGTGTCCACCTTGATGCATGCAAACATAATAGACGAGGTAAGCCATGAAGGGGTCTCTCTCCTCCATTCCACCCGACTACGTGAGTGTGTGGGGAACGCTGAACAGTACGACAAACCCCAACCTCTGCAAGAATACCTCGTGCGTTTCAGAGAGCCGGGGGAAAATAAAAATCCTGTGTTTGATTCTGCAAATCCGTGTACACCCTTTGTTCTGAGAGCCGAGAAGACTGTGTTCATTTTCTGAAAATCTTGGTTCATTCTCCCGTTCTGAACCAGAGAGTCTGTGTAATACCCTGCGGAAATTACTTGTCACAAAATTCCGAAAATCAACACCGTGAGACCTTGCCGCCATTGCTGAGCTTGTTTGAGAAGTCTGAGTCTGTATTCTCGGTTGAATGTAGTGGTCATGCAGATATGGACTGCACGTGGTTTGATGGCCAGTGCGATTCATAATTGAGCCTGTGTGTGATCCCTCTCCAGGTGAGGGAGGTGGATGTTGTTGGAAGAGGTTTCTTCCAGAGAGTGTCCAACACCAGCTCCGACTCTGAGACTTCCTGATCCGGCCTGTTGCCGAGACCCAGAGTGGGAGGTTAGCACCGATGGACTCTACTTGTGAATGTGTATACTCCCGGGCGGAACATGCATGTGGCGAATGAGAGTCTGGTAATAGTGGGCGTAAGGTGGCATCCTGGGAAGAATCCTTCCATATTTTTCTGTGTTGTTTTCCCTGTAACCTCAGCCCAGCCTAGGATTCCTTGCCTTGGGGTGGAGCTTGGTCCTAGCTCGAGGGTGACCCACTGCTGAGCTGATGAGTAGTGTGGTCTAAGGCTGGGAGGTTCATCGAAGGCCTACACTTGGTTGGTGGAATCAATCAATGTTAAAAGATAAGTATCTGATTGTGCCTTAATCATATTGCATGACTGTGCTGCTTATGTTTTCATGATTTCCACTGTGTATATGAATTGGTATGAAACACTATTGATTGTTAAGTATGGTAGTAACTCATATGAATACTCTGGTAGAATGTGTTTATTTGTTTGAATGCATGTGGATTATATAATACCTGTATGATTTATGTACCAAGTGGTCTTAAAGTTTCCTTTTAAGAGCGTTTAAGCCATGGTAGCTGAAAAGGTGCGCTACAGTTTGGTATCAGAGCTATAGGTTTCGACGTTGAGACTATATGGGCCAGTTGAGTGGTATTTGGACCGAGGGTGTGAGGAGAAATTGTGTCTGGAAGACCAATTTCGGATCCTGGATTGCACCAGAGTGTCAAGTAGTTACTTGACAGTGCTTACGAGCTCAAGAGGTATAGCGGTATAGGTCCACAAGGAGAGAGGACTCCACCCCAGACGTGCTGGAATTTTTAGGATCTGTTCGAGAGGGAAGGTGAATCCTCATGACCGTCAGATATGAAAAGTGTGCACGTGGTTTAAATCCCTATGGAATTGCTTGGGAGTGTGGAAATCTTGAATTAGTTAGGATCGTCCATCAGAAAGAACGCATGGAGAGCGATCAACCTTTTGCTGACTCATAACTTGAAAATAGTCAACGGGTGAGTTCGTGAGAATTCACGAAACGCGAATTCATGTTTGAATCGTAACCGTCGATCTAAGAGAGATCTAGACCGTTAATTTCCAGGAAGAAATCGACGTTTCAGGAGATGGGAGGTGAGAAGAGGCGAACACCTCCGGAAAACCCAAAACCCTAAAATCCCGAAAACAATCTACACCGTAGATCGTGGGGAGAAGAACTTGACCGTTGGATTAGGTAGGTTAGTAGACAGTGATTTTGGCATTTCGGCAAATGGAAGTTCAATATGTGTGGATAAACGAACTCCCGACACCCGAAACCCCGAAACGTTGGATTTTTCTAGGAATGAACGTGGACACATGGAGATGTACCACGTGCCAATGGGTCAAAAAGAGAAGCAAGGGAGGTGGGACCCGATGACGTTGTTAAAAGCGACGTGGACCCTCATTAACGTACCACGTGCCACCATAGTTGCGGGTGACCATTGTACCATCTGGGCCCGGAGGGTAAACTAAGTAGGAATTTCGGAAGTCGGGGGTGGGAAAGGAAAGAAAGTATGAAAGCCTCGTGGCCCGAAACCCCGAAACCTGAAGTCCCGAAATCTCGAAGTGCCGAAAATGAAAGTTTCGAAAACCCAAAAATTGCAGAGCAGAATGAGAGCTCAGGAAACTTATTTGAATCGAAATGTCTTTTATTCTTGTTCGTATTGGCTTGTAAATGTTGTGGATTGTTCCTGAAGGTTTAATAGCCTGACAAACTTCGAATTTAATTGCACAGTGCGTGTGCAGAGTTTAACAGAGGTCAGGACTCCAGTTAACCAACGTCGAGTATGGAGTGGGGAAAGGTGCAGACTTCCCTCGAAACATAAAACGAACAGGAAGGAAAGGATGCTAACCTGGGAGTCGAAGGATTGAACTCCAATGGGCATGGAAAAGAGAAGGATAAGGAAGGACACATAATGAAAATCATTGAAGGATTGCAAAGAGAGGCCAAATCTCGCCGAGCTGATAGCCGAAAGCTCATGAAAGTCTGGGATTGACAGGGTGAATTAAACTTAAAACTTTTGAAGATCCTGGAAAGAATAGAGAAGAAACTTGAGAAGGGAAGAGACTCAAGTACATCGGAGAGTCACAGAACCCATGGGAGAAGAAGTAGGTCAAGGAGTGGTGGCCGACATCTTAGTCACTCCCAAAGACATTCTGACAGGAAGACACATAGTAGTTCAAGCCCATCCCCTACCAGAAAACATAAAAAATTTAGGAAGGAGGAATTGAAAGGGGAGATGAACAAGATTAAGCCTCCAACATTCGATGGAGAACATAAGAAGGAGGAAGATGCCGAGACCTGGTTACTTGGCATGAATAAATACTTCCAACTATAGAATTATTCTGCCCATGCAGAAGGAAGAATTGCAATGTACCAACTGAAAGGAAAAGCATCCATGTGGTGGGATCAATTTGTACAGGTGCAACACATCAGAGAGAAAGAGGTCACTTGGAAGGAACTTAAGAGGTATTTCAAGAAGAAATACCTGACTAAAAGATACTATGACAGAAAGATGAAGGAGTTCTTCGAACTCAATCTAGGTAGCATGACTATTGATGAGTATGAACGAAGTTTTCTAGAACCACTGAAGTATGTTCCATTCATCAAAGATGAGGCTGTCAAGATTCAGAGATATCTGAGTGGACTGTCACCTTCCATGAGTGAAAAGATTCAATGTGACGATCCTAAGACCATGGAGGAAACCATAATAAGGGAGAAATGCTTGTATGATCAGCAAGGAGAAAGTCCTATCCTCCGGAAGGCTTGGAATGATCAGAGGAAGTTTAAGAAGGAATAGAGGCAGAAGGGAAACAAGCCTTCCTTTTTTGGAAATAGTCTGCAGGGAAAGCCATCGTTTAGAGAGATGAGAATGACTGAAGAGGGAGCACAAAGACAAAGACAGATTCCCATTCAGTGTTGGGGCTGTCAAGGAAACCACAAGTACATAGATTGTCCCCATAAAATTGGTAAAGCGAGAACTGTACATACTGTTCAGCAAGCTAAAACAGTGGAGGATATGGGCAACAGAATGCCGAGGATATATGCAGCCTTAGACAACAAGCAAGCATAATTTCAATCACACATGATTGAAGTGGAAGGTATGATCAACAACCGACCAATTGTTATTTTAATTGATTTAGGGGCTAGCCATAGTTATATAGATCCTAGAGTGGTGGAAAGCTTGCATCTAACGAGAAGCAAGCATGAGAAGTCTTGGTTAGTGCAGTTGACCATTGGAACCAAGAGGAAGGTCACTGAATTGGTTAAGTCATGTTTAGTGGACATGAAAGGAATGAGCACTAAGGCTGAATTGAAGATTTTGCCTTTAGGCTCATACGATTTCTTAATTGGGATGGACTGGTTGGACCAACACCATGCCCTTCTGGATTGACGAAACAAGAGTTTTACATGACTGAACGAAGAGGGAAATCTGGTAACAGTCCAAGGAATTCCCAGAGCCGTGGCTGTTAGGGAAATATCAGCCATGCAGCTGAATAAATGTTACCAGAAAGGCTGTCAATTATATGCAGCTCAGGTGGAAGAAGCATCCTGAGATGTAGTATCGAATCTGGAAGATCACGAGGTACTCAAAAAGTTCAAGGATGTATTTTAGGAGGTACCTGGACTACCGCCGAAGAGGGACATTGATTTTTCTATAAATTTGATGCCTGGAGCAGCTCCAGTTTTTAAGGGTCCTTATAGAATGAGTACAACAGTGCTGAAAGAGTTGCAATTGCAGCTCGAAGAGCTACTGAAGAAAGGTTACATTCGCCCCAGTGTGTCACCGTGGGGAGCCCCAGTCCTATTCGTGAAGAAGAAATATGGGACATTGAGGTTGTGCATTGATTTTCGGCAGTTGAATAAGGTCACTGTCAGGAACAAGTATGCTCTGCCAAGGATTGATGATCTTTTTGATCAGTTGAAGGATGCGAAAATATTTTCGAAAATAGATCTCCGATCTGGATATCACCAAGTGAGAATAAAGGATGAGGACATCAGCAAGACCGCCTTTAGAACAAGGTACGGTCATTATGAGTTCACGGTGGTGTCGTTTGGACTGTCCAACGCGTTTGTTGTTTTCATGTTCTTAATGAATGGAGTGTTCAGAGATTATTTGGACAAGTTTGTCATAGTCTTCCTGGACGATATCTTGTTGTATTCCAAGACAGAGGAAGAACATGAACAATACTTGAGAATGGTGTTGTAGGTGTTGAGAGAACACCAGCTGTACGCAAAACTGAGAAAGTGCTCATTTTGCCAAAGGCAGATCCATTACTTGGGACACATTATATCTGAAGAAGGGATCACTGTGGATCCTGAAAAGGTAGAGGCCATTCAAGAATGGCCAACGCCAAGGAATGTGGCAGAAGTTAGATCTTTTATGGGTCTGGCGGGCTACTATAGGAGATTCATAGCCGGATTCACAAAGATAGCTCATTCTATCACTACCTTGCAAAGGAAGGAGAAGAAGTTCCAGTGGACTAAAGAATGTGAGAGCAACTTCCAACGATTGAAGTAGCTACTAACCAATGCTCCAATCCTGAAGATTGCAGATCCAAACAAGGATTACATAGTGTGCGCAGATGCATGTAAGGAGGGGCTGGGGGGAGTTCTCAGCCAAGAGGGATTTGTAGTTTGTTATGAATCCCGAAAGTTGAACGAACATGAGAGGAATTATGCCACTCACGATTTAGAGCTGGCATCAATTGTCCACACCTTGAGGAAATGGAGACATTACCTCATGGGTAAGAGATTCGAGTTGAGAACAGACCATAACGGTCTGAAGTATTTATTTTATCAGCCGACCTTAAATGCCAGGAAAATCAGATGGCTGGAGTTTCTGTGCGAATATGACTTTGATATCAAGCATATCAAAGGGAAATAAAATAAGGTGGCTGATGCACTCAACAGAAAAGTGCACGAATTACATGCTACAACCATTAGCATGTACCGGACTGAGATGAAAGATAGAATTTTGGAAGCTACAAATACTGAATTGCAGTACAAAAGTCTTGTAGCAAAGCTAGCGTGAGGGACCACAGGACAAGGAATGTTACACCTTGGGAGCTGATGGTTTACTTCTGTATAAAAATAGAGTGCATGTACCCAATGCCCGAGAATTGAAGCTGGAAATTCTAAAGGAGGTGCATAACGTGGCTTATGCTGGACATCCTGGATATCAGAAGACTATGGCAGCAGTCAAAGGACAATATTTTTGGTCAGGTTTGAAGAAAGAAATCGCTGAATACATCGCTAGATGTATGGAGTGCCAAAAGGTTAAGGCTGAGCACAGGCACCCAGCAGGGTTGCTGCAGCCTTTACCCATTCCTGAATGGAAATGGGATGTGGTAACAATGGATTTTATCACCGGACTACCTAGAACAAGCAAGAAGCATGATTCAATCATGGTGGTGGTGGACAAGCTTACTAAAGCTGCCCATTTTATTCCCTTGAAAACCACCCACAGGGAAGCTGATGTTGCTGATATATTTTTAAAAGAAGTTGCACGCTTGCATGGAATTCCTAAGACAATTGTGTCTGATAGGGACTCGAAATTCACTTCGAATTTCTGGAAAGGACTATTCAAAGGATTCAGAACGAATCTGAACTTTAGTACAGCGTATCATCCCGAGTCTCATGGACAAACAGAGAGAGTGAACAGAGTAATAGAAGACATGCTGAGAATGTATGTGATGGATAAACCATCAAGGTGGGAAGACTCCCTGCATTTGGTAGAATTCACCTACAATAATGGGTATCATGCATCGTTGAAGATGAGCCCATTCGAAGCGCTTTATGGAAGAAAGTGCAACACTCTAGTGAGCTGGGATAATCCAGCTGACAGAGTAGTAGTTGGGCCTGAGCTACTCAAAGAGATGGAAGATCAAATGATAAGAATTAAACAGAATTTAAAAGCTGCCCAGGATAGGTAGAAAAGTTACACTGATAGTAACAGAACCCATAGAGAATTGAAAGTGGGTGACCATGTTTTCCTGAAAGTGAAAACTAACAAGAGTTCCCTGAAGCTAGGAAGTTGCGCCAAGTTGGCAGTAAGATTTTGTGGGCCATTTGAGATCCTGGAAAGGATTGGGCCAGTTGCATACATGCTTGCATTACTTGCATCTATGACTGTACATAATGTGTTTCATGTTTCAATGCTTAAGAAATATGTACCTGATGCTAATCATGTTATCGACTGGAATGTGATTCAGGTGGAACCAGAAGGTGTCCTGCAAGTGCATCCTGTGCGCATATTGGACAGGAAAAGAAAATAGCTCCGGAATCAAGCCATAGAGCTTGTAAAGGTCCAGTGGACCTGGTACGGTCCTGAGGACGCGACATGGGAACATGAAGAGATTATGCGGGCAAAGTACCCGCATCTTTTTGAATTTTTTTGAAAAGCTTGCAGATGTTGTGTAAAGTTGCACTGAGGACAGTGCAAAAATAAGGGGAGGGGAATTGTAGTGTCCCCAAGGTCGAGCCCCGTTGTAAACCATGTTCTGAAATGAATTGTAATTATGTTTATAGGTTTGTGAGCCAAGTTTTTATAAGCTGGAGGCTTATGTGTTTGTTAGGTCAGGGAGCCTGAGTGTTGAGGGCCAGGAGCCTGCTGTTGTATATGTAATCACGCAGAACAATTAATAAAATATAAACACCGCCATGCGCAGAACGACCACGATGAATGAGTGAAGGGGGACTAAGAATCCATAGAGTGGGCAAGGAATTAGGGGCTGGAAGGTGGGAAAAGGGGCTAAGGGTTGAGCCTAGGGGGCTAAGCCTAGGGGCTTAAACCTGAGAATAATATTTTATTATTATTCCAAAAGAACATGTGCCATTTATGTTTTATTCTAAGTTCCTAACCATAAGAAAAGTAATGCATGCCGGGCAACGCATGTAGTTTCAAGGGTGACAAGTGTCCACCCTGATGCATGAAAACATAACAGACGAGGTAATCCGTGAAGGGGTCTCTCTCCTCTAGTCCACCTGACTACCTGAGCGTGTGGGGAGCGCTGAACAGTACGACAAACCCCAACCTCTGCAAGAATACCTCGTGCGTTTCGGAGAGCTGGGGGAAAAGAAAAAGCCTATGTTTGATTCTGCAAATCGGTGTACACCCTCTGTTCTGAGAGCCGAGAAGTCTGTGTTCGTTTTCTAAAAATATTGGTTCATTCTCCCGTTCTGACGAGAGAGTCTGTGTAATTCCCTGCGGAAATTACTTGTCACAAAATTCCGAAAATCAACACCGTGAGACCTTGCCGCCATTGCTGAACTTGTTTGAGAAGTGAGAGTCTGTATTCCCGGTTGACTATAGTGGTCATGCAAAGATGGACTACACATGGTTTGATGGCCAGTGTGAGTCGTGATTGAGCATGTGTGTGATCCCTCTCCAGGTGAGGGAGGTGGATGTTGTTGGAAGAGGTTTCTTCCAGAGAGTTTCCAGCACCAGCTCCGGATCTGAGACTTCATGATCCAGCCTGTTGCCAAGACCCAGAAAGGGAGGTTAGCACCGATGGACTATGCTTGTGAAGGTGTATACTTCCGGGTGGAACAGGCATGTGGGGAATGAGAGTCTGGTAGTAGTGGGCGTAAGGTGGCATCCTGGGAAGAATCCTTCCAGATTTTTCTGTGTTGTTTTCTCTGTAACCTCAGCCCAGCCTAGGATTCCTTGCCTTGGGGTGGAGCTTAGTCCCATCTCGGGGGTGACCCACTGCTGAGCTAATGAGCAGTGTGGTCTAAGGCTGGGAGGTTCGTGGAAGGCCTGCACTTGTTTGGTGGAATCAATCACTGTTAAAAGATAAGTATCTGATTGTGCCTTAATCATATTGCATGACTGTGCTTCTTATGTTTTCATGATTTCCGTTGTGTATATGAATTGGTATGAAACACTATTGATTGTTAAGTATGGAAGTAACTCATATGAATACTCTTTTAGAATGTGTCTATTTGTTTGAATGCATGTGGATTATATAATACCTTTATGAGTTATGTACCAAGTGGTCTTAAAGTTTCCTTTTAAGAGCGTTTAAGCCATGGTAGCTGAAAAGGTGTGCTACACTTTCCATTCGACCACCCCCATTTATTAAATCGTGATATAAAAACTGATGGGTGTCGGGCTTTTCTCTTGCAAGCAATCCAAGAGTGACTTCCGACGATAACATTTCTGGCGCCGTTGCCGGGGACGAAGTTGAATATTTTCCCTGGGTAGAACGACATTGTGCCTCTGATTCTGAAGGTGCATCAGATATCAGAGCCCTTCAAGATTTCTACTATGCACCTGGCGACTCCAAGGTTTCCACATCACTGTTTCAGCTGTGGCTACTATTAGCACACCTGAAAGCCGACCCTAAGGAGTTTTCTCGAGAAGGTTTCAACAACTTCTTTCTTAGCCTGAGAAGTTTCTTGGGGTAACAACAACGTTAGCATCTGGCCTTTGATGGTGAAAAAGGACCAGACACATTCGAAGTTGTGCATCTTTCACCTGGCGACTCCATGATTCAAGGATCGATTGACAACTCCACTGGTTCGATATGGAGAAAATCTTTGCTCGCAGGTTTGCTCCTTTTAATTTTTCTGCTATTCTTGGTTTTCCTAATGTTGTCCCCTCTTCGAATGAATGGGGAGATTATTTGCCCATATTTGGAAAGCGTGAAGATGACAACCCTGCTCAACACCTCAGTGAGTTTCATGAACTCATGCGTCAGTGGGAGATACATCATGAGGATGTATTATTGAAAATGTTCATGTTCTCGTTAGCAAGGGATGCGCGTAAATGGTATCATTCTTTACCCCCTGCTAGCATTTCTTCACTCTCAGAGTTTCATGCAGCTTTCGTCGCCTATTACCATAAGTTTTATCCCTCTGTGTTAGTTTGTCATAAATGTAGTGAGGGATACCACAACTCTATACCAGATGAAGCTGTTTCGAACGTAGGCTATGAGGATGATCTTGATCAGAGCTCCATCCTTTCTCCTCCCCATTCGTCTGCAGCAGGGGGGGGTTATGAGAGTGATGAAGTTCTCAGGGAGGAGGATGGCGCTCTGAGTGAACTAGTGGTGCAGGTGATATTCCCCACTCCCCAGTGTGAAAAATTGGAATCTAAAGGTAGCAAAAAGGATTTTCCAGTCTTCGAGGCAGATGATCTAAGCAGCTCTTTTGAAGAGATTATTGAAGATTTTTTGGATGCGTTAGCATCTGCCCCCAATGAGCCTGCTGTCTCAGATTTAAACAAGGAAGCCATTGTGGAAGAGGATCATTCTTTCTTCCTTCATGAGATTTCCCATGATGTATTTACATTTGGGATTGAAGAGAAGGATCAAGAGACCATTCCCTTTTTACAAGATGGGGGAGTGCACGGAAAAGAGGAGGAGGAACCGGAGGAACAACTGAGCGCGCATTTCATGTTCTATCTGGAGCCAATCAACGAACAACCACCTCCTGAGATCAGTGAGCCTGCATCAGTTGTCCTCCTACCTGTGCTTATCAGAGATATTCAGCCACAGGTGGACAACTGTGTAGCACAGGCGACTGTTTTTCGCCAGTTTTCTGGGATTGGCCACTCATTCTATGACCCTGTCAGCAAGTACATGGAGTGGCATTTCCCCTATGCCTTGGAGCCGCTGTATTTCATCTCAACTCCAACCTGTAAGGAGGAGTTGAAGAGTGTAACCATTCTGCTGTCACAGTTACACCATCTGTTGATGATCATTGACAGAAGGAAGGAGCTTCTATCTAGGAAGCTGCTTGAATGGATATGGTGGAAATCTGCTTTCACCTAGCCCCATGTAAAGTGTTTTATTAGTTTAGGATTGTATATAAATAAGATCCTTTGAGCATGTATTTTTATTTTGTTGCTTTTATTTTTCGGCTTGTATTTTCAGCAGCGGGATGTTTTGAGCCTGACTCCATAGCCCAACAGCAAGGCACTGGAACTGGAAAATGAGTCCTTAGAGGATCACATGGACAACTCTATCCCCCATGGAGCCTAATGTTAGTAACATTTATTGTCCGGGGCACAAGAGCATTCGGGTCAGCGAGTCGCATGAGGAGCGCCCGAGCGCAACGCGGAAAATCTCATTTCAGGCTCCCAAGCAAGCGAGCGGGCAAGATTATATCATCGGCGGTCTAGATTCATCCATAGGAGCATATTAGCAGTTGGCGGAAAATCACGGTTAGCAGAGTTGCGCCGAGATTAGCGCAAATGCATCGCGCCCATATTATATGCAAGGAAGGATAGCAGCCGTCCATCCAAAGGATGCGTGGTGCGAGATCTAGTCGCGTCGACGTTTTGGCAATCGCGAGTTCAAAGGGTGAAGGTTCCGTGTTGTCCTATATCTTGAAGCCCCGAACCCTGAAGGCACCCAAAGTTGGGCCCGCAGTATTACGGAGCAATCTCGGCCGTCCATCCACAGGAGACACCTGGCGCGTGATTAGGTTCCTCATTGTTTCGCCCATCGCGATTTTAAGGTGCAAAGAGCAGCTCCGTCATTTCCCAATGCGTGAGGTGCCGGGAGTGTCTAGGACCCGGGCCCACAGCATCGTCGGGAGAGTTCAGAACCGTCAGATCTAGAGGAATGCGTGGCACCAACTCAAGCCATCTTGGCGTTTCGCTCATCGCGATTTTAAGAAGCAAGGATCAACCCCTTCTTATTCATGAACGCCGAAAGCGCCTTTGAGGATAAACGCAGGGTTACAGCCCGTTGTCACATGGGTAAAAAGAAAGAGTTGTTCAAAAGGGGCCAGGGCTGTCGAGTCCAGTCGTCGAAAGGTTCATCACATTCTCTGGGTGCCATTTGATCTGACCTCAATCCTGGTTTTCGCTTGAAGTAAATGAAGGTAAGAAAGAGTGGTTGAAACCTCTCTTCATGCATTAAGTGCAAGATATGGAGAGCCTAGCCAGCGGTCTGCTCGAGAGGGTCCTGTGTACCATTTTTTCCAAAGAGGCCATGCCCAATCCTCGATTAGCTAGAGGAGGTCTGCACATGCTAACTTGGCTCTTAATGGGTCAGCTACTCTCCTTGCAGGAGTCATACGCAGTTAAAGTGGCGTTTGAAGAAGGATATCAGTACGAGTTTGACTAAAGGGACACCAAGCCTTGGGTGACTGGGCACGCCTCTGCTAGGTGAATTTCTCTAAGTATATAAACTCAGTCTTTGTATTTTGTAGAGTATCGATGGTTGAGCAAGGCTCTCGATTGTAAAGTTTTGATGAAGCGTTGGTTGCTTTGGTTAATGTATAAGGCATTGGAGACTTCTTACTTTATGGATGTCAGCCTCTTTTCCATCTCTTTGTTTACTGTGTTAGAAAAACTCGGAATTGGAGGATCCAGTCGAGTTGTAGCCATTATAGGATGATGTAGGTTGGATCACTGTAACAATTGCATTGTTTCTAATCGGTTCCTGTGATTTTCTTAGCGCTGAACGACTTGGAATTGGAGGATCTAGTCGAGTCACCCCTCAGCTCCTTGAAACTTTGGACCAAGAGGATCTTGGCTTCTGAGTTTTTCTTCCTCAAGCTTCCGAAGGCTTGTTGCCTGAAGCAATTTTGCTCACCCTTCTCACAAGTCTTCCATCTACCACCCTTTAATCAACATACTGACGAAAGTTGGATCAAGACCTCCCTTGCTTTCTACATACCAGACCCTGGTTCCTGTGTCAATGTTGCTTTCCTGGGTCTCTTTCCATTTGACCACCCCCATTTATTCAATCGTAACATAAAAATTGATGGGTGTCGGGCTCTGCTCTTGCAAGCAATCCAGGAGTGACTTCCGATGCTAACACAACCCTTCAAGGATGAGGTATTATGTGATGTTTCCCCACTGGATGTCTGTGATGTTCTCTTGGGCTAGCCATATATGTGGAGACACCATGTTGTTTATGAGTCTCGACCCCGCAGTTTCATTGTTTCTCTAGGGGGTCATCTCTATAGAATACCAGAGGTAGTTCCGACTATTGTTCCACCCAAACAGTGCCGCAAAGTAGTATCTCATACTGCAAAATTAATCTTCTTCACAATCTGTTCAAAATGGGAACAAAAGGACACTGCAACCACTATAGCCTCGCCCCAAGCACCTTCTATCCAACAGAAGCAAGTTGACAAGGTTGCAGCAAAGTGCAAAGATTCCTTCTGCACACTGTCCTCTCATGTATCTCAACTTGTTGAACAACCTTAGCCTCAATAGGTTCGTGACAGACTTCCACAAATTGAGCAGCACGATGTCTCCAACAAGACAAGAAGCTCACAAAGATTTAGATTCAGCAAACATTTTTTTCTCTCCCCCGGGTACTCAAATAAATGGAGACCATTGCTTCTTAGGGAGGGAGGATTGATCCAGGTGGATATCAGTGGCCACCCACCTTTTCCAGCTGGCTAAAAATAGGTTTCTGACAATTTTGGTAATTTACTATTTTTAGCAGTTTTTAACTTCTGGGGCCATTTTGAGGCCCCTAACGATGTTTTTGGGAAAATGGGGAGCAATATGAAAGTTCCTTTGATATTTCCTCCAAAATGAATCTCCTCGATGATACCTTTCCAATGGGATATCATGTGCCTAAAATGAAGATTGTATGCAAAAGTTACGACCCCGGGAAGTTGATGTACTAACTTACCCAAACGAGGCCCACATGACTTTTGGCACTTCATCTCCTAGGGTTAGGTTTTTGGATGTCTAGGGTTTTTG
>JZKD02S1414864.1:0-11180 GCA_000966675.3 Picea glauca
TTAAATGAAGAAGCCCTAAAATAAGGAAAGTGTAATGCTACATGAAGATATAAATAAGAGGCAAAGCTCACTCATTAAGAACACACTTGTACATATTGTATATCTATTTTCTTGTCAAAGCTTCTTGTAAATACTTGTGGATACATTTGAAGTGGCGAACGTTTGAGGTAGCGCTAAGGGTTGATGGCAAAATTATTGGATTCATAGAAAACCCTATTTTCTGAGGTGTGCACGGGTTGTCTGTGTATAGGGTGCGTATGTACATGGGTTGTCTGTGTATAGGGTGAGTACGTACGCGGGCTAGCTATGTATAGGGTGAGTACATGTTGATAAATCCATGAAACAATGTGCAAAGGTTCTAGATTCTGAGATCAAGCTCCCAGGAAGGTATAAAGTGCTCATATACATCAGATCCATCCATTGGTTCAAAAGGTAGGTCTTATTTCTATGAATAGTTGGATTTTGATGTATGCATGAGGAATGGCAATGAATATTTGAGGATTCTCCCTAGAGAGACTAGTGGCTACATGGGATATTTTGTATAAGCCAGATCTACATAAATACAGTGCTAGTATATTTATCATTGATACTTCTTGTTGAGGCACATCTTGTATTTCTTGGCATATGGCTAAGAGTTTTTATGGTACATGGTTGAGATCTTGTACTTATTGATGTATTGAGAAGTTGAATATCAGAAAGGGGTCAATGACTAAGATCATGTGAGGGATATTATACTTGTTCATGATTACACATACCTATAAGGCACATGACTAGAGATAGACATACTTGCCTTGAGTATAGGTTATGTATGCGGATGCATGCACAGGGTACAGTTACAGCCTGGATATAGTGATAGGTTACAGATCTATGTGAAAGAAGTTACAGAGGGTCAAAAGTTTTCAAGTGAAAGGAAACCCTAGTTTCAGAAGGCATACACGGGCTGAATAATAAATAGGGCACATACATACACGGGTTGCATCACTACAGGTAGTGTATATGTTGTAATTTTGTAGATACATGTTCAATTTAGGTACAAATTGATTACATGACAGTTGTACAGATTGGATACGGGTCAGTGGTACAAGTTGATACAGTTGTATGGAAAAATATCTCAAAGTGATAGGTTGACAGTGGTTCCATCATTCTACTTATACTTCAGGGTGGTTGGACGGGGCAAGGAAAGGTGGTTGTAGCCACCTTTCAATTTTATTCGGAGAACATAGGGGGTTGTAGTCTCTTTCTGGTTGTAGCCAGAGAATTGGGGAGTTGGAGCTTCTCTTAGGTTGCAACCTGAGAAATTAGGGGGTTGGAGCCTCCTTCCAGTTGCAGCTAGAAAAAGAAGGAAATTGGTGCTTCCAATGAATGCAATTCTTCAAGACATATAAGATAAAGAATTCTGTGGTTTTCTCCCGATTTGGGTTTCCACGTAAAACATTGGTGTACTGTGTATGTGTGTGATTGTTCATTTCTTATTGCTCATTATTGGATAATAATTCTACATTGATAAAACACTTGGATTATTTGGAGAAAAAGGATTATAATTACGCTATTACTGATTTACCCCCCCCCTCTTCTTAGTAATCCAACAGGGAAACTACCCAATAGCTCGTAATCTCAACGAATTCCTTGCAAATTTTTATTTTTTACAACTGTTGTGAGTATATGCAGGCTGTAATAGTGCAGGTAGCGTCGTACGCGAGCTGTAGTGGTGCAACAAGCATGTGTATATGGGCAGTAATGGTGCAGGGCACATACATCTTCAAAAATGTGGTTTTTAAGGAGAGATTCTTAGTGATGGCTTCGAAAAAATAACAAGTAAGATGGCATGATGCCCGGTATGCATGTATGGTGCAATTTAGGGTTATAACAATGGGGAAATGGTTTGAAGGAAGTGTCTGTGAAGAATTGAATTATGTATCGACTAAGGGATAACATGGATTTTTTTTATGATGCAGACTGATATATATATATATATATATATATATATATATATATATATTATTTATGAACTGAGAAGAAAAAGGGCCCGTAGCATTGTTTGGAAAAAATAAATTAATATGCATAATTTTAACAAAATGGTCACTTGCACATTTTGGAGAATTAAGGGGTTTAAACATATCAGTTCAGAATGCATATTCAAGAAATGGAAGAAGGATAGGGAGTTTCCATCCATGATAAGGGGTCCAAAGGTCAGAATATCAGAGCTGGTAATGCAGAGACATAATCTAACAAACACAAGGGCATAAGGGAGAAAGAAACATTGATAGATATTCTAAGAAGCTTGAAAATAGAAGTGCAAAGTTACAAAGCAGAATGGGAAGACAATGAGAGAACAAATCCAGATAAATTCTCAAGTGATGAAGAGCTTAAATTAGTGGCAGAGAAAAACAAAGAGGGGATCAAAATGATAACAAGAGGAAGAAGGTAGGTATGATGAAAGAAGATATGATCATGGAAGAGCTGGTTATTCAAGAAGTGCTAGCATAACTCATAGAAATCACTCACCTCCTTACTCAACAATTTTTTTTTATGCATCTAAATACTCCATAAGTAGTCCATAGGTGTCTCCTGTTAGGAACCACATAAAAATATATGAATTGGATAGTTTGCAAGGAGAGTTGAGGAATCTTAAGCCACTATCCTTTGATGGTGAAAGAGAAAGGGAAGATGATGATGAGGCATGGTTTCTTGGAATCATGAGATATTTCCAATTTCATAACTACTCATCAAACCTAGAATCTAGGATTGGCACCTACCATTTGCATGGGAAAGATGCAATGTGGTGGGACCAGCTGAAGCAAGTTGAGAATATTTATGAGAATATGATCACTTGGAAGCAGTTCAAGAAGTATTTCCAGAAGGAGTACCTCTCAGAGCACTTCTATGACACGAAAATGAAATATTCCATTGAACTTAGGTGGGGAAGTGCAACCATGGAAGAGTATGAGAGAAATTTCTTGGGGATGCTAAAGTATGTGGGGTTTATAAAATATGAGAAAGTAAAAGTATAGAGGTTTTTAAGTGGATTACCATCCTTTTATAAAGAGAAGATTCAATATGATGAACCCAGGAATTTAATTGAGACTGTCAGGAAGGCTAAGTAGAGATATGAGCAAGGCCAGAGTAGAGAGTCTTTGCAAAAATCTTGGAAGGAAAAGAAGAAGGATAATTTTGATCAGAGGAAGAATGGATTCAAAACTCCTTTCAACAAAAATAAAAATCATCAAGACCAATATGGTAAGGATGAATCTAAGAAAGATGAATCCTTGGGAAAAGAGGAAGACCACCAATCCAATGTTGGGGATGCAAAGAAGATCACTTGTACAAGGATTGACGCCATAGAAAGGACAGAGTGAAGACCATGCACAACATCCAAGAGGCTACAACAGTAGAAGACATGGGAATAATTTATGCAGCCTTAGATGATCGACAAGTAGAGTACCAATCCAATATGATTGAGGTGGAAGATAAGATCATAAATCAACCTGTTGCTATTTTAATTGATTCAGGAGAAATTCATTGTTACATTGATCCTAAAATAGTGTATAGATTACATTTGGAGAAAAATAAGCTTCAAAAATCAAGTTTGATTTAGCTAGCCACTGGAACCAAAAGGAGAATCCATGATATGGTTAGAGGTTGTTCCATAAGTCTTAATGGTGTGAATACTAGTGTTGATATGAATATCATACCATTGGGATCTTATGATATTATAAGTGGAATGGATTGGTTGGAAAAGCATCATGTTGTACTAGATTGTCATAGAAAGAAATTTACATTTCTTGATGGAGATGGAAAACAAAGAACTATGAAAGGTGTTCCAAGACCTTTCTCTATAAGGGATGTTTCAGCCTTACAATTGAAGAGATGTTTTAGATAATGATGTCAAATGTATGTGGCCCATGTGGAGGAGCCAAAAAATTAAAAGAGGTGAAGCCTTGAATATTTTTCGATATTAGAAGAATTTGAAGATGTATTCCAAGAAACCCTAGGGTTTCCACCAAAAAGGGAGATAGATTTCTCTATTGATTTAGTTCCAGGAGATGCCACTGTGTCAAAAACACCTTAAATAATGAGCACACGAGAATTAAAAGAATTACAAATGCAGTTGGAAGAATTGTTGAAGAAAGGGTACATATGTCCAAGTGTTTCACCTTGGGGAGCACCAATACTTTTTGTCAAAATGAAAGATGGAACTTTGAGGTTGTGTATTGACTTTCGACAGTTGAATAAATCCAATGTGAAAAATAAGTACCCACTACTCAGAATTGATGACCTCTTTGATAGACTTGAGATTGGGATACCATCAGGTAAGAATCAAGTAAGAATACATCCATAAGACATCCTTTAGAACCAGGTATAGGAATTATGAATTTGTAGTGGTTCCATTTGTATTGTCCAATGCACTAGTTGTCCTTATGTGCTTAATGAATGGCATATTCAGAAAGTTTGTCATAATATTCCTAGACGACATAATTGTCTATTCTAAGTCAGAGGAAGAGCATGGACATCACCTAAGATTGGTATTGCAAGTGTTGAGGGAACATCAGTTGTATGCCATGCTTAGTAAATGGTATTTTTATCAAGAGTAGATCCATTACTTGGGTCAAATTATTTCAGAATAAGGTATAACAGTAGATCTAGAGAAGATCGAAGCCATTAGAGGATGGCCAACACCCAAGAATGTTTCAGAAGTCAGATATTTTATGGGGTTAGATGGTTACTAAAAAATATTTATAGTGGGGGTATCTAAGATTGCTCATCCCATCACTTCTTTGCAAAAGAAGGGAATTAAATTTGAATGGACATCTAAGTGTGAAGAGAAATTTAATTTGTTGAAGGAAGTACTTACTAGTGCGCCTATTCTAAATATTGTTGACCCAAATGAATGTTTTGTTGTATGTACTAATGCATGTAAGGAAGGGATTGGTGAAGTCCTCACTCAAAATGGTCATTTCATTGGTTATGAGTCCAGAAATATTAAAGAACATGAGAGGAACTATGCCACACATCACTTGGAGATTTCTACCATTATTCATGCATTGAAGATGTCGAGGCATTACCTCATGGGAAAGAGATTTTAATTAAGAACATACCACAGTGATCTAAAGTATCTTTTTGAGAAACCAAATTTGAATGCTAGGAAAATGAGATGGTTGGAGTTTTTAAGTGAATACAACTTTGACATCAAGCATATCAAAGGAAAAGAAAATAAATTTGTCGATGCACTTAGTAGAAGAGTGCATCCCATGAATGCTACAACTGTCAGTATGCATTGGTCAGACTTGAAGATAATAATTTTAGATGTTGTTGTTATAGATAAGCATTACTTACAGGTAAACAAAATCTTATCGCAAGGGGATGTACAACAAAAAATGAAAGAGTATGAGATGAAGGAAGATGGATTACTTATGCATAAAAATAAAATTTATGTTCCTAGTTCTGGGGAACTCACGAAGTTGGAATTAAAAGAAATGCATAATGTTCCATATGTTGAACATCTCAGTTACCAGAAAAAAATTGCAGCAGTAAGAAGCCAATTATTTTGGTTGGGAATGAAAAATGATGTTGTTGATTACATCGCCAGATGTATGGAATGCCAGAGAGTGAAGGTTGAGCATATGCACCTAGAAGGTTTTCCACAACCCTTACCAATTCCAAAGAAGAAGTGGGAAGTGGTAACCATTGAATTTATAACAAAATTTCCTAGGACAACAAGAAAACATGACCCGATCATGGTAGTGGTTGATAAATTGACAAAGGCTTCTCATTTTGTTCCTATAAAAGAAACTCATACAACAACTAATAGTGTAGAAATTTACATGAAAGAGATTGCTAGGCTGCACGGGATACCTAGGACATTTGTCTCAGACAAAGACACAAAGATTACTTCAAATTTATGAAGGTGATTATTTAAAGGATTTGGTACAAATATGAACTTTAGCATATCATACCATCCACGATCAAATGGGAATATAGAGAGAGCCAACCGATTAATTGAAGACATGTTGAGAATGTATGTGATAAATAATCCATCTAAATGGGAAGATTACTTTCACTTGGTTGAATTTGCCTATAATAATGGGTATAAAGCTTCATTGAAAATGATCCCATTTGAAGCTTTGTATGGTAGGAAATGAAATACTCCATTAAGTTGGGACAACCCAAAAGACAGAGTGGTACTTGGGCCATAATTTCTCAAGGATATATAAGACAAGATGGTTAGGATTAAGTAGAACTTAAAGGAATCTCAAGATAGACATAAATTTTATGCAGATAAGAACAAGATAGCTAGAGAATTTAAGGTGGGGGAGCATGTGATTTTAAAATTGAAGCCCAAGAAGAGATATTTAAATTTGGGTATTTGTACAAAGCTGGTAGCCAGATTCTATGGTCCATTTGAGATATTGGACATAATTGGGCCACTTGCATACATGCTTGCATTTCCTGCTTCCATGAATGTGCATAATGTGTTTCATGTCTCTTTGCTAAATGTGCATAATGTGCATAATGTGTTTTATGTCTGTTTTAAGTTATGAAAGGCTAGAGTTACTAAACAATTATTAAGAGGTCAGTGTGCCTAGGTAATGTAATGTTTTAATTATTATGAATAATAAATACATTGGTGGCTGCTAGAAGGACAAGGAAAAGAGTTATAGGGGGCTATGATTCCACAAGAGATGGGGATTGAGGGGATAAGTACTTATTTTTATATTTTATTTACCCATTATTGTTTTAATGGAGAATAACAGTTACATGAGCTTCTTGGGGGGGGAGTCAAGTGGTTCCTTAATTCCAAGATTTACATAAACCCACCCTTGGTCTGTTTGATGGGTTCTCACTCCCACTATTGTTCTTGTTATTTTTTTGGTTGATTCACTCATTGACTCATGCACTCATTCACCCAATTTATCATTGTTCACACCTTTTGTTGGGATTTCACTCCATTCAAACTACCACTCACTCATCCTTCCTCATTCGTTTCTTAGATTGGGGAAGGAAAACAAAATATTGAAGAGAATCCATGGTATTTTTGGCTATAGAGGTTGTTGGTGTATTCCATCCATGAATCAAAATCTGCATGTTTGATATGCTTTGGTATGTGCTCAATTTTTCTCACAATTGCGAGTCTTGAGAGTCCCAACATGGAGATTCTAGACCAGCTACCCTGGAGCCCTGGAAGGAGATGGAAATCCTGAGGGATTGTGTGGCAGAGAAGGGGGCCCATTCTCTTGGGATGTGCAATATGGGTAGAAGAGAGCTAGGTACCTGGATTTTTGTGGGTGTTGAGAATCCTATGAGAGCTTGAGTATTGATTGGTTTGGGAAGTCGAGTGACACTCTGGAACTATCCTTGTGGATTCATAGACCTAGCTCAGGGGTGACATTGTTGCTGAGACTTGGAACATAAGTGTCTATAGTTGGGTGGAACTTCCTTGGTCTGCATTTAATTGGTGTCTTGTTTTCATAAAAGATAAGTGTTCTTTTTTATCGTTATTTACCTATGTATGATTTATTTTGTTGTGTATTTATTTATATGTTCAAAATATACATGCTTGTTGGTTATTTCTATGCATGTCTTAGTTTATGTTGTGGAATGAATATTTATTTCTGCATGTGGTTTTCATGTCTCTTAATTAACTTAGAGGTGATTCTAATTGAAACAACTCACTAGAAAGTGAGTATCTGCACTGCAGCATGCCTTGCCCGCAGGTGGGTAGGTGTGTTGAAGTCAGATTAAATGGCATAGCCTGACCTCTGGGTGGCTGGGTATGTTACAATAGTGGATATGTTATTGGTCCTTCAAACACACACCGTGACACTCCTGATCCAATATATATGTTGTTGCAACCCTAAATCTGAACTAGATCTATCTCCTGGTCACTCAAAATCTAATATATATGTTATTGTGCAACTTGAGATAGGCCCCCTCTCATATAAAACTTGATATGATACCAGTGGTCTCCTTTAGAGATCACGCTCTCATATTGTTAGCACTAGAAGTCACACCTAGACTATTGTATATGTAAGCCTAATACCCATCAGAATGTGAATAATAATGTTTTAAAAAGTGTGGTAAATGGATGTGAAACTCAGTTTATGATTCCAATCATAAAACCTTCCATGAATTATATTGGAATTATGACTACCAATAATTTATTTGATAGTTTCACAGATATTATTTAATGATTCAGAACAATTTTTCTTCAGGAAACCAAAAATATTCTACAGGAAATTTCAGCACCCTAGAAACCCTAGGGCGAAAAATCAAAATTTCTTGGAATTGAGTTTTGAGAGCTTCTGGAGATGCACTGTAAGAGGGAGTACTCTTCTATGTTGAAAGTAGCTTCAACATCCAAATTTTCATGGAATGAAACACCCAAAAGAGAGGGTCATACAAAATTTTATGGAAACCCTAGGAGGGTCGTACGATTCTGCAGAAGTGTAGTGATGACTGGTAAAGGATGAGGCTTGGAAGATGCTTGTGAAATGGGTTCTTTCAAGGCCTATGCTCTAATACCATGTTGATTTTTCATAAGCATTAGGTTAAGAATTAAGTTCATTCCATTTTAACAACTACCCATAACCATAAATGCTACAACAACCAAGATCACATGAATGTTGTGTATGTGTTATATTATTTTCATGAGTAGTAGTGTCACGTGCCTCGAGAAACGTGTCACATATTTAGGTGGTTTTGGGCACATGTTTTTTGTCGATGGTTTTCTATTTCCGGTTAAGAAATTAAGGTTGTGGACTAATCCAGGTCGTTGGGTTAGGGCTTTGGATGTCACTGGCTCCTATATGTATATTGTATTGCAAACAATGTATCACACATGAATGAATATAGAATATGATGGTTTTCCTAGTTTGGGTTTCCAGGGGAAAAAATCTCTATGTAATGTTTGTATTTTCCATTGTATATTTTTTGTTCTTTTACTGAATATATGTTTGCAGTAGACATTGTACAAGGTTAGAATTTACAATGAAGAATCACCATGCACAAGAATACAAAATGTATCCTGGAAAACCCTTCTCAATCAAGGGAGAAAAACCCAACCAAATCCTTTGCTATATTCTTCAAGAGAAATACCTTTCACCACCAAGAATGAATTAGCACACAAGAGGGTGCTTAATCCCTAGAATACTAGTGCCCAAGAGAGGTGTGATCCTTTTCCAAAGAGAAGCACTTGCTAAAATTTCCAAACTCACAAGTGTGGTGTGTGTCTACAATGAAANATGAAGATATAAATAAGAGGCAAAGCTCACTCATTAAGAACACACTTGTACATATTGTATATCTATTTTCTTGTCAAAGCTTCTTGTAAATACTTGTGGATACATTTGAAGTGGCGAACGTTTGAGGTAGCGCTAAGGGTTGATGGCAAAATTATTGGATTCATAGAAAACCCTATTTTCTGAGGTGTGCACGGGTTGTCTGTGTATAGGGTGCGTATGTACATGGGTTGTCTGTGTATAGGGTGAGTACGTACGCGGGCTAGCTATGTATAGGGTGAGTACATGTTGATAAATCCATGAAACAATGTGCAAAGGTTCTAGATTCTGAGATCAAGCTCCCAGGAAGGTATAAAGTGCTCATATACATCAGATCCATCCATTGGTTCAAAAGGTAGGTCTTATTTCTATGAATAGTTGGATTTTGATGTATGCATGAGGAATGGCAATGAATATTTGAGGATTCTCCCTAGAGAGACTAGTGGCTACATGGGATATTTTGTATAAGCCAGATCTACATAAATACAGTGCTAGTATATTTATCATTGATACTTCTTGTTGAGGCACATCTTGTATTTCTTGGCATATGGCTAAGAGTTTTTATGGTACATGGTTGAGATCTTGTACTTATTGATGTATTGAGAAGTTGAATATCAGAAAGGGGTCAATGACTAAGATCATGTGAGGGATATTATACTTGTTCATGATTACACATACCTATAAGGCACATGACTAGAGATAGACATACTTGCCTTGAGTATAGGTTATGTATGCGGATGCATGCACAGGGTACAGTTACAGCCTGGATATAGTGATAGGTTACAGATCTATGTGAAAGAAGTTACAGAGGGTCAAAAGTTTTCAAGTGAAAGGAAACCCTAGTTTCAGAAGGCATACACGGGCTGAATAATAAATAGGGCACATACATACACGGGTTGCATCACTACAGGTAGTGTATATGTTGTAATTTTGTAGATACATGTTCAATTTAGGTACAAATTGATTACATGACAGTTGTACAGATTGGATACGGGTCAGTGGTACAAGTTGATACAGTTGTATGGAAAAATATCTCAAAGTGATAGGTTGACAGTGGTTCCATCATTCTACTTATACTTCAGGGTGGTTGGACGGGGCAAGGAAAGGTGGTTGTAGCCACCTTTCAATTTTATTCGGAGAACATAGGGGGTTGTAGTCTCTTTCTGGTTGTAGCCAGAGAATTGGGGAGTTGGAGCTTCTCTTAGGTTGCAACCTGAGAAATTAGGGGGTTGGAGCCTCCTTCCAGTTGCAGCTAGAAAAAGAAGGAAATTGGTGCTTCCAATGAATGCAATTCTTCAAGACATATAAGATAAAGAATTCCGTGGTTTTCTCCCGATTTGGGTTTCCACGTAAAACATTGGTGTACTGTGTATGTGTGTGATTGTTCATTTCTTATTGCTCATTATTGGATAATAATTTTACATTGATATAACACTTGGATTATTTGGAGAAAAAGGATTATAATTACGCTATTACTGATTTACCCCCCTCCTCTTCTTAGTAATCCAACAGGGAAACTACCCAATAGCTCATAATCTCAACGAATTCCTTGCAAATTTTTATTTTTTACAACTTTTGTGAGTATATGTAGGCTGTAATAGTGCAGGTAGCGTCGTACGCGAGCTGTAGTGGTGCAACAAGCATGTGTATATGGGCAGTAATGGTGCAGGGCACATACATCTTCAAAAATGTGGTTTTAAAGGAGAGATTCTCAGTGATGGCTTCGAAAAAATAACAAGTAAGATGGCATGATGCCCGGTATGCATGTATGGTGCAATTTAGGGTTATAACAATGGGGAAATGGTTTGAAGGAAGTGTCTATGAAGAATTGAATTATGTATCGACTAAGGGATAACATGGATTTTTTTTATGATGCAGACTGATATATATATATATATATATATA
>JZKD02S1414875.1:0-11180 GCA_000966675.3 Picea glauca
ACAAAGGTTTTCCTGGGCTAATCTCAACAAGTTCAGTACTTTCTTCCTTATCTAAGGAAGATGGTGATAAAGTATATAATTGAGTGATATCAGGGTGCCAAGTTTGTTGAAATTCGGAAGTGAAAATGTGTGACAATTATGCAAAGGACCTAGGATACTCAATGCAGTTTGTATCAGCCAAAAATAAACATAAGACTTGTTCATTCGATTGTTCTTGCATTCCTCTTACTTGTTCAAGTGTTAACAGGGGTCTGATGCAATCTTCCTCTCCATAAGGGTTTTCTATGCAAAAAGGTATTTCTTGTGTCGGTTGGGCAGGAGGGAAGAGAACAAGTTTTTGGCTATGTGTGCCATTGGATATAGTCATCTCGCCATACTGACAGCTGATAAAGGCATATGCTGTGGCCAGCCAAGGGTAGACAAGAACCACAGGGCATCCTAGTTTGGAGGATGATTTAGAGTAGATGACTAGAAAGTATATCGGATATTTCCAAGAAGCTAGAGTGACTGTGATATCATCTAAACTTCTTGTTGGGATAATGACTGACTTATCTTCCAATTCTAACATGGTTTGGGTTGGTCTCAACTGGTTGATTTGGAGTTTTTGCATAGTGTCAAAAGGAATTACATTAATTGTTTCACCCAAATCAATGAGTGTGTTTGGTAAGGAAATACCATTAATTTCAACAGTGACTACTGGATTCCCAGGGTCATTATATTTATATGGCATTTCATAAATAAATTCAGATAATTGTTCTACTACTTGAAAAAAGGGAGGTTCCTTCTTCTTCGTTCCTAATTTCTTAATACAAATATCCCTTATGATTTTGGCATATATGGGAATATATTTGATGGATTGAAACAAAGGTATTTTTATACATACATTTCGTAACTCATCCTCTATATCTTTATGCAAGGGTGGGTCAGGTTTCTTCACTAATAGTATTTCGGGGTATGGTGGAAGATTAACTTGTTGAGGTACTCCTACGGACTGAGAAGTGATTGGAATAAGAGGGGAAGTCTCTTATTCTACAGGGGTGGTTTGAGTGTTTTCTTCCTTAGAATGATTATCATTTTCTTCCTGAATTATTACTCCAGAATTTGATTTATTTACAGTTTTCCCTGATCGTAGTTGAATTTCATAGGTCGGAAAGGTTTGAACTTCTTCATTCTGCACAGGGTGGGTGGGTCGATTATTGGGGTTAGGGATTGGCTAGGCAGGGATTGTTGTTGGTCTAGGAGGGTTGTGGGTAGCTTGGTTTTGTGGTTGTTGATTGGCATTTATAGGTACTTGCTGTTGGTGGTTAGGGTTCAAGGGGACTGTAAATTTCTACTATATAGGAGGTGGAAGTAAAGCTTGTATATGTGGTGGGTTAAATCTAGGTAGTAATTGGGAAATGTTTGTAGGATACTATGGATATGTAGGGTAAGAGGGATTCCCATACACAGGCCCCCTCCAACCTTGTTTCCAAGGTTGAGTTTGATCTTGCCGAGGTGTCCATTGTGGATAAGACATTGGAGGAGGACCCCACTGTTTCTGTTGATACCATGCATTAGGGTCATAAAATGCATTGGGGTTTTGTTCTCTCCAAGGTCTTCTGGAAGGGTATGGTTGTTCTTGTGAGACTCCTCCTCCCCTATACATGGATTTTATCTCAAGAAAAGTTGGACACTCAGATGTGGGGTTCTCTAGAGTACACAGGCCATATATTTCTATGACATTTAATGGGAATTCTTTCAAACCGTGCCTCTTTTTACATCTAGGACAAAAAATTGCTAAAACAACCTCTTCTTCTTGTTTCTTTTTCAGTTTTAGGGTATATAACTAGTTATTGATTGTGCTCAAGATGTCCATTTTAAAGTTATCCAATAAGTTTCCTAACTCAATTCTGGTGACATTCCCTGAGCTTTGTTTTGTATTTCTGCTAAAATAATCTATTGGTCCATTGCCTGTTTTAGCTTGTCCTCTTGAGTATCTTCTACAGTAGTCGGCAATCTCTGCAAAAGGATTTTGGTGCACATCTCCTGAAATTAACAAATTTAAAAATTCTATGCAGTCATCTCTAATACCTTTCAAAAATACAGTTCTTACTACAGTTGGGTCTGTGGTGATTAATTTTGATTTTTGATAGTTGTATAAGAACCTTTCTAAGTAGTCTTAAGGGATTTCATCTTTTGTTTCCTGCATTTTAAAAATGTCATTTCTAGCATTATCCTTACAATAGTCTTGGTATTTTCGTAAAAATGTGTCTTTCATATGATCCCAAGAGAGAATTGTATTTTCTCCTAAGCTCATGAACCATCTTAAGGCTAAATCTTTCATTGTGGCAAGGAAGAGCTTAAATTTTTGGGCATCGTTTGAGTAGTTATAGATTCTACATAAAATGTCAAACTCAAATAAAAATAAGTCTAGATCTTCAGTTGACATACCTATGAAACTGGGTAATGATGATAGTGGTATGTTTTTCATGCTGATGTTTCTGGAAATATCCAAGATTGGAAACCCAAAGGTCTCAGTTTCAGTGATTGCATTTCCTTATTCTTCTGTCATTTTTCTAGGTGTTCCTCCTCCACTGATGGATGGTTCAGAAACTAGATTCTATGTGTCTCCTAAATGTTTAGTTCCTTCGGTAGAATCACGTTCTGTCTGCCCCAATGTTGATTCTTTCATTTTAGGTTCTTCTTTTGGAGCCTCACTGGCTCCCCTTGAAATTTCTCCTGGTGGAATTTTTCCTGCACCTGTGTTAGTTGAATTAGTGGGGGGGCGGGTTTGAATCTTTAGAGCTTACAAATCTACTCTTATTATCTCTATGCATAAAATGGAAATTTGATGCTTAACTGAATTGAAATCCTATTTCTATCTAGAAGGTAAGAAGGAAACCTAGCTTCGACGAACCCCACTCTAGCGGTCGCGTGGTTATTCACTCATATCTTAAACATTTTATCCTCCTCCCTCAAGTAGCCTTTAAAATCATTCAAAAACTATGCAAACATTCTAAACTAAAAATCACTTCCTACCATTTGCAACTCCTTTACAACGGTGCCAAAATGTTGTGCTACTTATATGATTAGTATAATGCACTCATTAATTATCAATCTAGGATTCGTAATCAACATAGTTACAAAACATCGGTAAGAAAGGTTATTCTAATGTCATGAGTATAGAACTATTCTAGATTATGCATGCTGGAAACAAAGCAAACTAGCAAACCAAAACACACTTTGGTTGTCTTTCTCAGAGAGGCTATCTACTCCATTATGGCACATGCAAGTATGAGATGGATTTCTTTGAYAGATCAAATCTGTTATCTGACCCAGAAAGCTAACTATGCAATCACACTTCTRAAAGGGAAATCACACATCAATCATCAAGACATAGCATGGGTAGTTCAATAGTCGATATACTGAGTATGTCATGGTTCACAATGTGTTGTTGTGAAMTTCACTAGTTMTCCTTMTAATATGTCTGACTATTGCTACCAACATTCATGTCCATGAAACAAAATCAAATTCATAAAAATAGAAACAGAGCATATGAAAAACAGAGTAAGTAAAGATCTCTAAGAAATCATATAATCGAAACCCTAAACTGAACTATACTGATATCATCTGAAAAGATCAAAGCTTTAGCTAGTCTAACATTTATACTATTGAAATCAACTACTAACACTAATCTATAAGGATGCTGACCTTTGTTGGGCGGTGGGACCTTTCCACTTCAACATGTCAATGACTAGAGTCTATAGTAAGCTTGCTTTCAATCCACACATTACTCTTACTCAAACTTCGAAACATAGAATTAAACTGTGCTAACAAATCAACTCACATTCATTCATAAACGATCAAGAAATGGAGATAAATGACGTCCTTCTATTAAACTTCAACTCAAAATATGTTCTACAATATGTAACGCTGCTTCACATGCTGTGTTATGATAACTCTCTACTACCTCCACCATCCTTGCCATGATTATTTAAACAGTCTTAGTCATGAAACACAAGGAGGTGAAATCTTTAGCAGATCAGTTAATTGTCAAATTTATATATTCGGTTACATATTTTAAGCTTCATCCTCATGACACGAAGTGTATGGGGATGAAGAAATAAACAAACTAGCTTAACATAGCCTTGCTAGAGCTTTGATGATTCAACAAACGTCCAACAATTATCTTGGGCACAATCTGGAGCTAAACTTGGTATAGTCTACTTCCTGTATTGGTACCAGATCATGACAGATGAGATTTGGTAAATGGTATTGGATCCGAACAACATGCAAGTGGTTGGTATCGGACTAGAACAGTCTGCGACCGTTGGTACCAGATCACGACCGTGAATGGTTCAGTACCAGATTTGAATGGAAGGTGCACTTGGTACCAAATTCAAACAGTGGAAATCTAGCGCATAAGTACCAGATGGTTGAGATGATACAAAAATGTTGGACTCATCTAGAGGTCAAAGGTTACACGTGGCAATTTAAAACATTAGTACATGAAACATGTAGTCTTCTAGCTCAATAAACCACAAAATGCATGAATTCAATTATGCTTTACCTTATGACCTCATCAATGGCTAATGGTAGTGTTCTTTGTCATTTATCCAAGCTTAGGCAGGTCAAAAAGGTATAAATGAGGAGTATAATAGGGTAGTGGGGATGTCAATTTAGAGGCTCAACAATTATTTCACTAAATGGGTCGAGGAAATTACTACATTTGATAATACCGGGAAAATTGTAGCATTATTCATATTCAATCATATCCTTACTAGATTTGGTGTCCCTCAAGCGATCATCACTGACCATGATAGTCATTTTCGCAAATTCATGATTTCTAGACTTCCCGAGAAGTTGGGTCTTCACCATGAAAACTCAACACCTTACTATCCACAGGCCAATGGCTAGGTTGAAGAAATCAACAAAGTTCTCACTACTATGCTTTGAGGGATGATAGGAATTCACAAGTCAAGATGGAACACGATGCTCTTTTCAGAATTATGGGCCTATCAGACATCCGTTAAGTCTGCCACATGGTTCACACCTTTCCAATTAGTATGTGGTATTGAAGTGATTTTCCCAATTGAATGTGAAATCCCATCTTTGAAACTAATTGTCGAACTTCTCCCTAACACTTCAACTGAAGAGGAACATCTCTTGTATTTTATGCAATTAGACGAGACTCACTGTGATGCTTCTTTATTCATTGAAACTCAGAAAAAACATATCAAATCTCAATATGACAAACATGTCAAACCACGTGTTTTTTTTTTCTGAGGGTGATTTGGTGCTTCTTTACGAACAAGATTGTGACTTATTAGTGGCCGAAGAATTCGAGCCCATGTGGCGTGGCCCTTATATTTTCAAAGGAGTGTTGGAGAAAGGGGCTTATGAGCTGGTAGATTATGATGGAATTCCTTTGAGTGAACCTAGAAATGGGCTCTATTTAAAGAAGTATTATGCTTAAACCATTTTTGCATAAGTGTTGTGTGTTTTTAGTGTATCATACTCTTGAGTGCTTTTTCATTTTTGTTTCTCCTTTCAGCTGTTTACATTGTATTTTGCTTGGTTTCCAGATGTCGTTGTATTCACTACCCTATATCGGCTTTGTTGATGGTGCTAGTCACAGTACTCAAAACCTAGCATTTGTTACATGGGAAATCTATGCACCTACATATGAATTGATCATTATACATGGTGTTTTCATTGGTCATGCAACTAATAAGATCGTGGAATACAGTGAATTTATTGAGTTTCTAACTAATGCAATTTCACTTGGCATTCGTCATATTATTGTACAACTTGATTCACACTTAGTGGTACTGCAATTGAGTAACATTTCTTCCATCTAAAGTCCTACTTTGTTATAGGTATATGTATGAATTCACCTCTTGGAAAGAAATTTTGACTACATTGCGTATCAGCATATTCCTAGATGTCTAAAGACAATGATAGATGCATTGGCTAATTATGTGTTAGACATACATTTGATACATTTATAAAACCAATCACACATTTTACAAAAACAAGTAAGCTGGCAAGAACTTTATATTTATACGACAAAAGTTACAAAAAAGTGTTTGTCTGAAGACCAAAATATCAAAAATTGAATCTCATGGCTTCATGTACAAAAAACATCAAGGATGTTGCTCGCTGTAAAAAACAACTGTCCGTGCCACTTTACGGACAAATCGACCAATAGATGCAGACACGCCAATTGTGTGGCATTGATAGTGCCTAGGAAGTTCATCCACCATTGCATTAGGGACATTCATGCTTAGTTCCTCTAGGTTTTGTTCAATCACCTTGAGATCCGCGACGGCTACCCTTGCTACAACACCTCTCTCTCCTCACCTCTAGATGGGAGATGATCATGGAGGACAATAAGGCCCCACATCTACATTATTGAGAGTTCTTGATTAGTCTTGGATAGATGACACAAAAAACATTTTATATAATTAAAATATCAAAAACATCATATAACAAAAATTTCCTTCTTACTTATGTCCCCCCACTAAGATTCCTCAGGAATATATAAGTTAGGATCCCCATGGAAATCCGTCCTAGTGTATGCATAATCCTCCACCATGATTAGTTGATTTCTCAACCANTAATATGTCTGACTATTGCTACCAACATTCATGTCCATGAAACAAAATCAAATTCATAAAAATAGAAACAGAGCATATGAAAAACAGAGTAAGTAAAGATCTCTAAGAAATCATATAATCGAAACCCTAAACTGAACTATACTGATATCATCTGAAAAGATCAAAGCTTTAGCTAGTCTAACATTTATACTATTGAAATCAACTACTAACACTAATCTATAAGGATGCTGACCTTTGTTGGGCGGTGGGACCTTTCCACTTCAACATGTCAATGACTAGAGTCTATAGTAAGCTTGCTTTCAATCCACACATTACTCTTACTCAAACTTCGAAACATAGAATTAAACTGTGCTAACAAATCAACTCACATTCATTCATAAACGATCAAGAAATGGAGATAAATGACGTCCTTCTATTAAACTTCAACTCAAAATATGTTCTACAATATGTAACGCTGCTTCACATGCTGTGTTATGATAACTCTCTACTACCTCCACCATCCTTGCCATGATTATTTAAACAGTCTTAGTCATGAAACACAAGGAGGTGAAATCTTTAGCAGATCAGTTAATTGTCAAATTTATATATTCGGTTACATATTTTAAGCTTCATCCTCATGACACGAAGTGTATGGGGATGAAGAAATAAACAAACTAGCTTAACATAGCCTTGCTAGAGCTTTGATGATTCAACAAACGTCCAACAATTATCTTGGGCACAATCTGGAGCTAAACTTGGTATAGTCTACTTCCTGTATTGGTACCAGATCATGACAGATGAGATTTGGTAAATGGTATTGGATCCGAACAACATGCAAGTGGTTGGTATCGGACTAGAACAGTCTGCGACCGTTGGTACCAGATCACGACCGTGAATGGTTCAGTACCAGATTTGAATGGAAGGTGCACTTGGTACCAAATTCAAACAGTGGAAATCTAGCGCATAAGTACCAGATGGTTGAGATGATACAAAAATGTTGGACTCATCTAGAGGTCAAAGGTTACACGTGGCAATTTAAAACATTAGTACATGAAACATGTAGTCTTCTAGCTCAATAAACCACAAAATGCATGAATTCAATTATGCTTTACCTTATGACCTCATCAATGGCTAATGGTAGTGTTCTTTGTCATTTATCCAAGCTTAGGCAGGTCAAAAAGGTATAAATGAGGAGTATAATAGGGTAGTGGGGATGTCAATTTAGAGGCTCAACAATTATTTCACTAAATGGGTCGAGGAAATTACTACATTTGATAATACCGGGAAAATTGTAGCATTATTCATATTCAATCATATCCTTACTAGATTTGGTGTCCCTCAAGCGATCATCACTGACCATGATAGTCATTTTCGCAAATTCATGATTTCTAGACTTCCCGAGAAGTTGGGTCTTCACCATGAAAACTCAACACCTTACTATCCACAGGCCAATGGCTAGGTTGAAGAAATCAACAAAGTTCTCACTACTATGCTTTGAGGGATGATAGGAATTCACAAGTCAAGATGGAACACGATGCTCTTTTCAGAATTATGGGCCTATCAGACATCCGTTAAGTCTGCCACATGGTTCACACCTTTCCAATTAGTATGTGGTATTGAAGTGATTTTCCCAATTGAATGTGAAATCCCATCTTTGAAACTAATTGTCGAACTTCTCCCTAACACTTCAACTGAAGAGGAACATCTCTTGTATTTTATGCAATTAGACGAGACTCACTGTGATGCTTCTTTATTCATTGAAACTCAGAAAAAACATATCAAATCTCAATATGACAAACATGTCAAACCACGTGTTTTTTTTTTCTGAGGGTGATTTGGTGCTTCTTTACGAACAAGATTGTGACTTATTAGTGGCCGAAGAATTCGAGCCCATGTGGCGTGGCCCTTATATTTTCAAAGGAGTGTTGGAGAAAGGGGCTTATGAGCTGGTAGATTATGATGGAATTCCTTTGAGTGAACCTAGAAATGGGCTCTATTTAAAGAAGTATTATGCTTAAACCATTTTTGCATAAGTGTTGTGTGTTTTTAGTGTATCATACTCTTGAGTGCTTTTTCATTTTTGTTTCTCCTTTCAGCTGTTTACATTGTATTTTGCTTGGTTTCCAGATGTCGTTGTATTCACTACCCTATATCGGCTTTGTTGATGGTGCTAGTCACAGTACTCAAAACCTAGCATTTGTTACATGGGAAATCTATGCACCTACATATGAATTGATCATTATACATGGTGTTTTCATTGGTCATGCAACTAATAAGATCGTGGAATACAGTGAATTTATTGAGTTTCTAACTAATGCAATTTCACTTGGCATTCGTCATATTATTGTACAACTTGATTCACACTTAGTGGTACTGCAATTGAGTAACATTTCTTCCATCTAAAGTCCTACTTTGTTATAGGTATATGTATGAATTCACCTCTTGGAAAGAAATTTTGACTACATTGCGTATCAGCATATTCCTAGATGTCTAAAGACAATGATAGATGCATTGGCTAATTATGTGTTAGACATACATTTGATACATTTATAAAACCAATCACACATTTTACAAAAACAAGTAAGCTGGCAAGAACTTTATATTTATACGACAAAAGTTACAAAAAAGTGTTTGTCTGAAGACCAAAATATCAAAAATTGAATCTCATGGCTTCATGTACAAAAATCATCAAGGATGTTGCTGACTGTAAAAAAAAACTGTCCGTGCCACTTTACGGACAAATCGACCAATAGATGCAGACACACCAATTGTGTGGCATTGATAGTGCCTAGGAAGTTCATCCACCATTGCATTAGGGACATTCATGCTTAGTTCCTCTAGGTTTTGTTCAATCACCTTGAGATCCGCGATGGCTACCCTTGCTACAACACCTCTCTCTCCTCACCTCTAGATGGGAGATGATCATGGAGGACAATAAGGCCCCACATCTACATTATTGAGAGCGCTTGATTAGTCTTGGATAGATGACACAAAAAACATTTTATATAATTAAAATATCAAAAACATCATATAACAAAAATTTCCTTCTTACTTATGTCCCCCCACTAAGATCCCTCAGGAATATATAAGTTAGGATCCCCATGGAAATCCATCCTAGTGTATGCATAGTCCTCCACCATGATTAGCTGATTTCTCAACCATTGGAATAAAACATCATCATACTTGACAATAGGAACTCCACCATGACGATCCATTAGGTCTACCCACGTCTTCACCCGTGGATATTGTTGAGCATGTATGCCCCACTCCACTTGTAGAAGTAGGACATGAACTCTCTCCAAGAATAAGGACGCCAAAATAATCTCATAACCAAATTGTTTCAACCGACCGTTTCTGCACTTCATTAGTTGTTTTTTCATGCTCTTGAGGAAACCCTCACACTAGTTGAATACCCTGGGTTCCATGCACTCTATCTCATACTGAAAATGGATTTGAAAATCCATATCGGGAGTTGCACTCCCTTACATGCAGGTAATGGTATAAAGGATGGTCTGTAATGGTAAATCCGGAACATCTCTGATGGTTACCTTGCCACTGTGTTTTTCTGTACCTATCATGCAATGGTGAGAAACATTGTAATCCATAGGTTCCCCCCCACCCCTCCTGCTTGTGAGTGTTACCCCTGAACCATGATGAGACAACCCTGTCAGAAAGTAGATATCCTCTATATCTAATCTGAGTGTATGAACATCCACACAAAAGGCTTGTTCGTTCACATCCCACACGTGAACCAAATACTCTAGCAATCTCAATTTGGATCTCATGCTCTGAATCTTGAAAAACTTGAGTAAACCACATTGCCTAAGCACCATAACTATACCCAGGTCATTCCAGGAAAAATATTCTTCTTCCTCATGCTCTCGTTCACACCATTCGAGCATTTTGACTAAGAAAAGCCTGCCAAGGAACATTAAAAGAAGATTAGAAACATAAAAAATTCATTCCTCGAAGTTTTGCTAGTTAGATTTATCTTTTCAAAAATTTGATTGCAGTCGTCACATGTTGCACTTTTACGTAGAGCGATGTCATCACACTTTGTCTATTGGGTCCCTTGCGATGATGTGATATCTTCACAGTTCACGATACTGTGGACCTGCGACGATCTCAACATGCAGGTAGCCCCCAAAAATCGGCCTAAAATCCAAATTTAACCCATAAAAAAAAAAAAAACCATGAAAAGATAAAGAAGAAGATGATTAACTTTTTGATGGAGATGGTTCGCAAAATGATCCACTAGGAGCTCTGAAATCGACAGTTGAAATTTGGGGAGAAAAGAGGGTTTTGGGGCACTATTTGGGTAAATTTGCAAATGAAATACTAAAAAGGGTATTTTGGCCTATTTTAATGTTTTTTACCATATTTTATTGGAAAATTAAATTATTTTTTTATATTTTATCTATGTCCTAAAGTCTAACAAACTTTGCGAAGTGTTTACTATTGCAGATTAAAAGGTCTAGGGACGAAATATTTGAACAAGGGTCCACCTTTTTTTATTGTTTTGGTGTATTTTTCTTATGTACAGATGATTTTAGTGTTTTTTAGGAAAAACTTTGAGCACGGTCTTAATTCTTTCTCACACTC
>JZKD02S1414886.1:0-11180 GCA_000966675.3 Picea glauca
CATGACATGAAGAATATTCAAAGAAATATAAGTGCAGAAAATAAAGTTCAAGAGACAATAAGATTAAACCTGCATAATATAACCATTGTATTACTAATTCCAAAAGCTATATCAATGTTCATGATCCTCTTATAGGGGGGCAACCTCCTTTGAGAAAATATCCAATACAATAACAATCCTTAACCAAACATTACATACCCTTCTAACCCTATAAATAATTTCTTATTAGAGAAACCCTAACTACTTATGACCTCATCATTAATGAGTACTAACCACTTAGTCATCATTATTTAATAAGGATGACCATTTTACACTAAATAACTACTCATTAACTATCTAATAAGCCTTATTCAAATAAGATGACCTTATACATTATTAACAAACTCATAAGTACCCTAAAGTAAGAAGGTTAAGATAAAACCCTAACATAAAATATTGTTGAATATTAAAACTATGAAAATTTATTTATTTATTTTAACTTCAAACCATGTTACTTCAATTCATATACAATCAAATCTGAAATTTTAAAAAAAAAAAGTGAGATTGAAAAAAATATTACTTTTCTATAAGCATATGTACATTGAGAAAATATAGATTTTATATAACATTAATTTATCTTACATAATCTTACTCACACCTAACCCTTCTCAATTACTTGTTTTCGATGCTTAATATATCATTATAGTAAGCCTTTATGCAACACTATATTTGGTGATTAATTACTTATTCTCTTACTTGGCCTTTTATAAAAGTACATGGAACTAAGTTATGAGACAAACATTTTTCTTTTTCCATCACAATATTGCACATATTAAACTTTTGTTTGATACCACAAGGCCTATTTAACTCACATGCATCATGTTCAAATGGATCGGATCTATGCATGTACATTGACCTTCCATTTCCTATGCTTAAATATTAAATATATTTGTCTTAGTTAGTATAAGACGATTACTTGTATTGTCCTTTGCCATGCACTTTTGATAAAGGAATGAGGAGCCTTTACTTCAAAACAAATTAAAGATCATTTCCCAGATAGTAGAGATGGCCTTTCATAAAAGTTTAGATTTGGTTTGAATGTTTGCATAGATGTAACAATAAAAAATTATGAAATTAAACAAACATAGTATAATAAAATTTATGGTAAGAATATTTTCATAATTATAATTAAATATAATTATAAAATATATATTTTAATAAATAATATTTGATTGTAGATTTAGATAAAGGAAAAATATTTGTCTTTTAATAAAAGGTATTTTATTTTAATCAAATGATTCAAGAGTCTTAACGACGGACGACGACTCTAGAGAAATTTTCAAGCTAGGGTTTAACAATTGTGGTCTTAGAAGCGGCCAGAATGGTCATCAAATGGGAAGGGAATGTAACCCCCTCATACAAGCAGGTAGTGATGGACAAAGGGAAAGGCCCATGAGGCAGCGGTTTCAAAGAACCTCTGACAGGCACCTCGGGATCAGGATCGGAAAAGAATCAAGAGGGAAACCAAGAAAAAAGCGACTACGTGGGGGAAGGAGCCAGAGAAGCCCAGAACGATGTGCAAGCAACGACAAACCCTAGTGGGGTAGATGGGCGCAACCCGTGTAAACCTAAAACAACACCGATATCCAAGGTTATACTAGAAGACCCCCAAACACAACTCTTCCAGAATCATATGAAGACGCGTGCACTCATCTGCAAGTTCATGGGCCTGTGGCCCACAAAAAAAATGTTGAGCAACTAGATAAAATACCATTGGAAGCCAAGTGGAGAAGTGGAACTCCACCTGGGCTTGAAAGGATTCTTCACAACAGTCTTTATGAACCTAGAGGATAGGGATAAAGTCTTTCAAGGAAGGCATATTTCCATGCCTCAGCGGGGCTGTACATTCGTCCATGGAAGGAAAACATCTCCCCAGAGAAAGAAACCTTTAAAAATGTCCCAGTTTGGCTAAGGCTTTACTCCTTACCACTATACTATTGGTTTCCATCCACCTTCGAAGACATAGGGAACAAGCTCGGAAAATATGTCAATACATCATAAGCTACTCTAAAAGGAAGATATACATCCTACACAAGGATTTGCATAGAGATGGATGTTTCAAGGGCACTCCTTGAAGCCATAAACCTGGAGTTTAGGGATGAGGAATGAATACAAAGCATAGACTACGAGAAGATATTGTTTCGATGCAAACGATGCCATGAACATGGACACCTACTAAGAGAATTCCCTCTTGCCAAAAAACAAGAAGCGGAAAACACCAAGCTACAGCAGGATGAGGACAGTTTTGTGAAGCCAAATCACAAAAGAAGAGGAAACGAGAGACAAGGAAAGGCCCCAACAGGAAGCAACCCAGAAGACAAACTTAGAACAGAAGGAAGGGGCAAGCCCAACCAAGGAGAAGAAGGAAGGAAGGAAAAGATGAAAGATAAGGAAGAGAATGAACACGCAACTCAGGAGAACATAGAAACTCCAATCAACAAAGGAGAACAGGGAGGTAGCGCAAGTCCCATGGAAGGAGGAAACGAAGATATGAACACCCCAATGTAGGAAGAAGACGGATATTCGGAGATGACTCCAAGTGAGGTAGGAATAGAGGACCCAGATCTCAGAGACATTGTGGAAAGTGAAGGAATAGATATATCGAATATACTGGAGAAATGGAAAAGGCAGGGAGTAGACAATGTGCCAACGGAGCAACTAGATCGCATTCAATATCTCTTCCTCCTAAGGGAGGAAGCGAAATGCAGAGGGATCAAGCGCATGCATGGTGAGATAGGACACTTGGGAATCAAAACAGGCAATGTAAATCCACAACACTCACCCAAGCAGGCAAGGAGGAAGAAAGGAAGAACATCAAATAGTGTAGCCCTACAAGAACTAGGAGCCCTGCTGATAAACTCAGGTAAGATTAAAAATCTCTTCCCCAAATCCCCCCCACATGTTTAAATGAATATTATAACATGGAACATAAGAGGCCTAAATAGCCCAAGAAAGCAACAGATCCTTAAAAATAGACTGAGTAAGGAACAAAGTGACCTATGTTTCATTCAAGAGACAAAATGCACTTTAGACAAAATGGAAACAATCAGTAAAAAACACTGGAGTAAGTACAGGTGGTTGGTTGTCGAAATCCAACAGACGGTGGGAGGTATCCTCACCTTGTGGAACCCACAATTGGTGAACCTACTTGCAGCAGAAGCCACGAGACACACACTTTCTGTGAAAATGAAAATAATAGGGAACACGGAGGAAATTCTATGCACTAATGTGTATGGCCCCCAGGTGATGGAGGAAAAAAGGAGATTGCTCCTCGACCTAGAGAATCTAAAGGATCGCACCCGCAACCCCCATTGGATCCTGGCAGGGGATTTCAACATCATCACTACACTCACTGAGAAAAAAGGGGGCACCAGGAGACTGGACAGAGATGTAGAAGAATTCTCAGCATTCATTGACTCATTGAAGCTCATGGACATCAGGACCAGCTATGGTCAGTTCACCTGGAACAACAAAAGACTAGGTCACCACCAAGTAGCTGCAATGCTAGACAAATTCTTGGTGTCGGAATCAATCATGTTGCAGGGACTAACTTTGGACTGCAACATCCTCCCATGGGGGGGATCAGATCACTGGCCAGTTCAACTGGAAGCTAATTTTCAAATCACACCGAAGAACAGACCATTTAGATTTGAGAAATTGTGGATCGACCATCCCACCTTCAAGGAGAACATCAGCCAATGGTGGTGGGAGGAACTACCGGATCAAGGGACAAGGATGTTCAAACTTTACAAAAAACTCTAGTACATCAAACAAAAACTCAAGGAGTGGAATAGAGAAGTCTTTGGAAATATAAACCAGGGGAAAAAGAGCCTCGAGGACAGAATGATGAACCTACAGGAACAATGCATCCTAGAGGGATACACAAAGGATCAGAAAAAAGAAGAGATCCAAATGACCCAGGAATGGGAGGAAAGATGCCACCAGGAAGAAACCCTGTGGTGCCAAAAGTCCAGAATAAGGTGGCTAAAGGAAGGTAGAGGAATACCAAGTTTTTTCATAGAACAACTATTGCAAGAAGATCCCATAACAAAATCTTGAAGATTAGGGATCAGGACGGGATCGAAAGAGAATCCCACCAGGAAATTGAGAATACACTGGTCAACCACTTCCAGGGGATAGCCCATGAACCCAACCAAGACAGATCTGAGGCCATACAAAGAATAATTCAGCACATCCCCAAGCTGGTCATAGAGAAGCAAAATATTGGCCTAAGAAAACCCATTGCAAAGGAATAAATTGACCAAGTGGTCCAAGAGATGCCCAACGAAAAGGCCCCAGGCCCGGATGGCTTCACAGTGGAATTCTTCAAATCCTATTGGGAAGTGGTTAAGCATGATATTTACGAGGTGGTGGAGGACTCCAGGCGATTGGCATCCATCCTAAAAGCCCTAAATGCCACAATGATCACTCTAATCCCGAAAGAAAATGAAGCTAGGACCCTAGATCGCTACAGGCCTATAGCTTTATGCAATGTAGTTTACAAGATAATCTCCAAAGTCATAGCCAATAGATTGAAACCACTCCTTTCCACACTGATTTCATAGGAACATGCGGGTTTTTTGGAAGGAAGACAAATCCTGGACAATATCATCCAAGCCCATGAGATCATTCACACGTTGAAAATCCAAAGGAGAGGGGGGATGATAATGAAACTTGATCTGGTGAAGGCTTACGACAAAATAAGTTCGCACTACATGGCCAAGACGTTGGAAGCTTTTGGGTTCGACCAACACTGGATCAACTAGATAGTCACTCTAGTCTCAACGACAAGCTAATTGCTATTAATCAATGGGGACCCAACCAAACCTTTATGTCCATCCAGAGGCATAAGACAAGGGTACCCACTGTCCCCCTTCCTGTCCATTCTAATGATGGAAGGGATAAGCAGAAGCATTAAAAGCGCAACTGCAGTTGGTGAAATAAAAGTTATCAAACCTTATGAAAATTGTCCAACCTCCACACACCAACAGTTCGTTGATGATACCCTACTCCATGGCACACCCATGGTAAAGGAAGCAAAGTCTTTTAAAAGAATCTTAAAAGACTTCAGGGAAGCCTCGGGGGCGGAAATCAACCACTCCAAATTCATGATATATTTCTTCAACACTAATCCAGCAATTCAGCGAAACTTGGCCAACATTCTGGGGTTTGAACATAAAACGCTCCCAACGAAATACCTGGGAATCCCCTTGACAGACAGAGCCTGCACAAAAGATATGTGGGAAGGAATTATAAGCAAAATGCAGGAGAGGGTAAAAAATTGGACTTATAGAGCCCTAAACCTACTCGAAAGGCTTATCCTCACCAAAACGGTTCTTCAAGCAATTTCAACGTATATGATGTTAGTGTTCCCAGTCCCCAAAGGAATTCTACAAAAAATAAGATCCATCCAACAAGACATCCTATGGCGTGGCACATAACATAAAAAGAAATGGGCCCTAGTGGCCTGGGATAAGGTATACAAACCAAAAAGCAAAGGCGATGTGGGGTTACAGGACCCACATGTAACCAATGAAGCCTACGGGGCAAAGCTCTGGTGGAGATGGGTAAAAGACAAATCGATACCATGGGAAAACCTCTGGAAGGCCAAGTATGCACCGAACATACACGACCATGAGAGAATTCGGTTCATGGGCACAAGGGAGGGATCAACCATCTGGAATCTAGCTTGGCGAAATAAGAATTGGATCCAGAAACACAGCTTCTGGGAAGTCAGAAATGGTAGAACAACAAGGTTTTGGGAGGACGCGTGGCAACAGGAACCCATAATGGAAAATCCGGACAGGGAGGAGCTTCAACAGGAAATGATTGGGCAAGGTAAAAAAAAAAACCATCATTACTAGAAGAAAAGGGATGGCAGCGCCAGATGGAGGATCTGGGACAAACTTAACCCACAAAATAGATCCTGGATCAAAACAATAACGAAAGAGGTGGAGGAGGAATTGGGAAAAAGGAAATTGGGGTCTCGAAAGAAGAGGACCAATTGAGCTGGGGAAAGGAAAATGGGGGTGAATTGAACTTAAAAGAAGCACAGTATTATATCGCAGGTCAGGACCAAGAAAATCCAGAGCAATAGTGGGAAAAAATTTGGAAAAGCCCGCAATGGAAAAAAATCAAAATGTTCAAATGGCTAGTTCTACATAACCAAATTCTAACTTGGGAGAACCTCATGAAAAGGGGTTTCATAGGTCCCTCTTGCTGCCATCTCTGTTTAGACAAGGAGGAAACAACTAACCACCTCTTGGACGATTGTAGTTATACAGCCGAGATCTGGAATTGAGCGATAGACATCTTCCGCCAATCCAATAAGATCTGGAGGAACATCAATGCAACCATCAACAACTGGAATGAGGGTTACAGTGAAAATGAAATGGTGAACCTCTGTTGGAATCTAATGTCGGGAATGATCATCTGGGCAATCTGGAAAGAACGAAACTAACACATCTTCAAGAATGAAAGCTTACCAGCAAAAAGGATAAAGGGGACAATAGTCTCTCAAATAAGAGAAACGGTGCAGAGCCGCAACTGCAAGACGGAGAAAGCGCAACTCACAGACCAAGATTCACGTATCCTGGACTTTTTTCAACTGAAATATTGGAGCAACAACCTGCCTGTAGGGTGCAACCCGCATCTCTAGATAGGATCCCACAACTGGACTCCCCCTCCGTCAGGGTTCCTCAAACTGAACTTTGACAGGGCGAAAAAGGAAATCCAGGAGTGGCAAGGGTAGGTGGAGTGATAAGAGACAGTGGTGGAAACATCATCCGACTGTACGTTGGGAGCATGGGAAACTCAACCAACAACGGGGCGGAATTTGGAGCCCTACAACTTGGCCTTGAAATCCTAAGCCACGAAAGAATGACAAACACCATCGTGGAATGTGACTCCACCCTGGTTATCAACATGGTGAAAAGAATCCAAAATGACACTAGAGTGGGAAAGGTTCAGCACCACTGGCACCTTGCACACTCCCTTCAGAAAATCTAGGAGCATCTGAGAACTCTGAATACAGTGGAGTTGCACTGGGTGCGCAGGTCAGCGAATGCGCTAGCGGACAGGCTCGCCAATGAGGGGGTCGGAAAGGAAGGCTCAAAACTAGACGATACTTGGATCAACATTTCATATGGGCAACTCATAACAGGCTGCAACCACCTTGCGTCCAAAGATCGAGAAGGCAATTTAAGCATGGAAGGTCAAATCGAGGAGGACATCGTAAGGCCTCGCGAAAGGGACGCGGGCCCCGGGTAGGATAAGATTGCCTAAAAATCTTCCACTAATTATTATGCAAGAGCATAATAAGAAGCATATGGACGACTGGAAGCAAGGCCATTATGACAGTAAGAGGTGTGGGGAAAGCATGAGTGAAAGGCCAGGCGACAAGTCGCATGCAACGAAAGAGGTAAGGCGTGTGGGGAAGATGATAACCAGGACTGATCCACCAGGCCAAGTACAAGTATGGAGAGCAGCTCAATCGGATCACAAGCGAGCAAGGGTAGTAATCACACAGGGACAAAGGATGACCCACATGATCATATGAGCCTTAACATGAAAATTGACGGAAGCACACATCACCTCGAGCAAACCAAGATTGAAAGGACAAGCTCATAGCGGGGAAAGGTCAATAAGAAGAGGGACAACAGAAATAGACGCAATAAGAAGGAGCGCAACAAGAGGGATTATCACATAATCAATGGGAGGGAAAGGAAGCATACCTGGGAAGTGAGGCACAAGCAGATTAACCAACACATGAGCTACGACAGGCAAAGTTGGATGGTGTGTCTAAAGAAAACGCACAGGAAAAGGGACCCCCCTAGGAAGGAAGTCCTGAACAGTCTGCGGTGGCTAACAAGAATGGCACAGGCCGCGAAAGATACAGAGGGCACCTTCCAAACTTGGGTTGCGCCAAAGGGGAAGTCAACCATCACCCGGTGGGAAAATGAATTAAAGAACAAGTGCAAAGGTAAAGCATAGGATACATTGGTACAGGAAGCAGACTAGGTAACTGATCTAGGGGCCACACAACCTAGGGAAACCTTCTTCGACAAAACGGTGGAGATGGCGTGGCTAACTAAGATGATGATCGAAAAATTGATTTCAGAAAGGGAAGAAGCCAAGAAGGAGGACATCAAGGAAAAGAAGAAAATTCTAGACGAGATCCTGCACCATATCAGCAGTCTGGAAACTGCTACCAAACTGTTAGTAGAGGTAGAGAAGGACTAGAAATGCAAGCTAGAGTGGTTGGCAGCCCAGTTCCACATCTACCTACGCTATGTCCATCACATGGACATCGCGCATGCCGATGGACACGGTGCGCCAACTCAAATCAGGAAGACTCACATGACCTCACAGAAGGAAGAAAACAAGAGCCAGGGAGATGGCGGGAAGGAGAACCCCCAGGTGCAGAAACACTTCATATTTCCAGATCAATGATTTGGTAGTCTATAGACAGTAAATCCATGATTTATCAGGTTAGCTCAGATATCTTTCATGCTCTGGTTTAGGAGGATGGTTTTAGTTTCTTCTTTTATGTATATGCTTTTTTCTCCAACTGAACATGGAAGTCTAGTCTAGTTTCCCTTGGTGGAAGACTAGAACCATCCCTCGCTACTTTCAACTTGTGCCACTAGGGACCCCCTAGTCTGGTTTCCTTCTAGGCAGGCGAGGAGGCCCACCCTTTGTATCATATTATTTTCAGTAATATAGATTCCTACACTCACTTACAAATAAAAATCAAAATAAAGGGTATTTTAAGAAATTGGTTGTGTAGAATAAGTTTTTCACCCAATAGCCATTTGACTCATATGCCATGTCAAGCTAGGATATGAGGCCAATGGGGTGAAGGACCCCTCTCCCTTAGGCCACAATTTCTCTCATGAATCAATCGATTTGTTCACTACAAAGTATTATAAGTATTACATCCACCCATCAAACAACCATGACACTCTCTTCCATTGCCCTATAAGGAAGATCTTATCTTTATCTGCTCAACAATCCCTCATGGATATTCTTCCCTTTCTCTACTTAATAGTCCCTTGGGGATATTCTTCACTTCCAGTATTCTTCATTGTAGACGGAAATAGTCTAATCTATTTAATACTTTCTAGGATTATCTTGGAAAAATAAAAATTCTCTCTTAGGAAACCTATGAACAAAAATTATTTGAGGTATCCATCCTCCATGCCCATCTACAACATCTCTATCTCTACTCGAAAGTGTCCAAATTCCTTTTTCACAATTTTGATTTTACCATATTTAAATGTTGGTTAATGAATCACCATCCACAACTTAACATTTGAAGTGGAAATGTTTTAACCTTACATGATTAACAAAAAACAAAAACCACCTATTCGACAAATTCTAAAGTAATATGTGCAGCACTAACATAAAGAAAAACTAAGAATTATCAATATTAACCATCTTCACTTTCAGGTTCTAAGTTCTTTAGTCTCCCAACAGTTTTCTTTACAAAACCTTCGCATTTTCTTACTTCTATATCAGTTGCCTCTTCAATTGAGTTTTGTAATCTTTCCTAGAAAGATCGTTATAGGAGAAAGTTCTTCAGTTGAGTTTTATAATCTTTCCTAGATCAGAACATATTATATATCAATATAATCGAGAAATTTTTCAATTTGAAAAAAAAAAAGTTTTGAGCCCTACCAACGATTGAAAGTAAGCTTAAAAGATTTTTTACAATAAATTTAATTTATTATATATTAATCGTGTTTATTAAATAATATTTTTTTATTTTAATTAAATAATTTAAATTGAAAATCGATAAAAACAAATTAATACTTAATCAATTATTTTACTTTTCATTATAATATATATAAATTTGTTTTTTTTTAATTATTATTTTATTCAAAATTTGTAACATAATATATATTTATATTATTTCAACTTTAAATTAATAAATTACATAAAAACCAATTTATTGATTTATTATATCATTAAATTACCAATATAATGTATATTCATTTTACCCTTCAAGTTATCTATTGATTTATTATATCATTAAATTACCAATATAATGTATATTCATTTTACCCTTCAAGTTATCGGTCCCATTATTGAGAATAAGCTTAAATTTAGGTTTTTTTCTTCTTTTAATTTAACTTATCATGTATTAGTCATGTTTATCAAATAATATTTTTCTTTTTTAATTTAATAGTTTAAATTAAAAATTGATAAAAACAAATTAGATAGTAAATAAATTGTTTTACTCTTTATTATAATATATATAAATTTTTATTTTTTTAAATTATTTTTTTATTCAAAATTTGTAACATAATATATATTTGTATTATTTCAATTTTAAATTAATAAATTAAAAAAAAAATTAAATTAAAAAATTAAAAAATACATAAAAACCATTTGATTAATTAATGAGTTGTTTTATTCTTAGTTATTACAAATTTAGTAAATGTGTTATATTATTATTTCTTAATTCTACAATATTTCTTTTTTATTATATTATTATTTTTTATTAAATTTTTTTTATTAAGTGATTATTTTCTTAACTTTTTTATTATATTATTATTTTTTATTAAATTTTTTTTATTAGATAATTATTTTCATTAACATAACACTAACATTAATAAATATTAACTCCTTGTCTCCTCCTGTGAAGTTATCTTTAGATTTGAAAGAGTTTTTGACACTTTTCTGAAAGGGTATAAGATCCAACTTAAAAATGTGAATGTTTACAATCTTTCATGTTTTCATTATACTTTGATATTTTAGTTGCTATTAAAAATTGTTATGTATATTAAATCATTAGCATAATACTATGTGGTTTTGGGCATGTTTTTCAGAAATATGTACTAATATTATTTAGTGTGAGTTGTGGCATAGTAAATATAAATATTTTTTTGAATATTTACATATATGAATTATATTATTTTAAAAAGTAAGATATATTATCCATTTTAATATTGAAGAGATTGTAAATATATTTTTATTATAATGTGTATGTGTATCGGTACACATTTTCTTTATATATTAGTTGTACACATTTTCTTTATATATTAGTTGTAAATTTATGTTAATTTCAAAATTAACTGTTTTGATATTTATATAATTTGTTTTGCAAAAATATTTATTTATAATTATTATATTTTTAT
>JZKD02S1414897.1:0-11180 GCA_000966675.3 Picea glauca
CCTTAGAAGAAGAGATAGTAAAAACCAGAAAAGAAATGGAGAAGTTTAAGGGATTGTATCACCAAAATCTGCCAAGTATTAAAGCCTCAGAAGGATTAACCTCTATTCTAAATCAACAAAGAAACCCAAAGTTGAAAGATGGATTGGGGTACGAAGAAGGATCAAGTAGTGATCATCCAAGTAATACAGAACCTATCAAGTTTGTCAAATCCTCAAACATTGTCAACAATCACTTTACAGAAACAAAGAAAGAAAATCAGCCACCAAGAAGGAATGAAATAAAAAGTACCAGAACCGAATCCATAGATCAGAGAGATTATCGGCATGAAAGAAATCGACCTCCTCAAAGAAGACAAAATTTTTCAAGGTACATAGGTTTTTTCTATGGTTATTGTTTTTTCTGCTCTAATTTTGGTCACAAAGCTATAAACTGTTCTTTAAGATTTAGATATGAACAATCAAGATATTCAACGAATAACCATCTTCCACAACAAAGATCGAGACAACCAAGAAACAAACAACCTCAGACTATAAATCATGCGATGGCTGGGAAAAGGACGTAGATTAAACATAACAATAGTTATGAGCATAACAATCGCTATGATCTTCTATTTAGTGAACCAAAATGTGTCATAACTATGGACATAAAGCTTCAGATTGTTGCTTAAGGAATTACAAGCTAGATTTGATCCCCACTGCTGAAAATGTCAAGGTTTGGAAGAAGAAAGCAGATGAAAAAATCTGTGTAATGTTTGTATTTTCCATTGTATCTTTTATGTTCTTTTATTGAAAATCTGTTTGTAGTAAATATTGTGCAAGGTTAAAATCTACATTTGGTATCGAATCTTTGTTGGCTTCAGGGGGACGCCTTTATGGTCAATGTTTTGGCTTGGGACTGTGATAAGTCTTGTTATAGTGGGAGATCTATGGTATTGATTTTTCAGGTGAAAAGAAATGGCAAGCAATTCGAAGATGGAGATCGAGAAGTTTAATGGGAAAATTTTTGAGCTATGGAAGCTCAAGATGGAAGATCTATTGGTGGACAAAGATCAGTGGATCGTGGTAGATCCATGTATTGCACCTACAAGAACTTCAGCATATGACTGGAAAAAGTTGGATCAGAAGGAAAAGATAACAATCCGACTATGTTTCTAAGATTCTGTATTACTGAATGTGTTAGAGGAAGCTACAACCAAGGAGTTATGGGATAGGTTGGGGAAGTTGTATCAATATGAGTCCCTAGTGAATAAATTATTCTTGAGAAAGAAGTTGTATAACCCGAGGATGAGAGATGGATACTCGGTGGCAGAGCATTTGAATGCCTTCAATAATGTGGTAAGTCAGTTAGTATCTGTTGAGATTAAAATTTCAGATGAAGATAAATGTATCAGTTTGTCGTGTTTTTTACTAGACTAGTGAGATAGTTTGGTTGTGGCCATAGGTAGTAATACACATGCCTTGAAGTTTGATGAAGTGGTATCATCCTTGTTGTCAGAGGAGATGAGACAGAATAATGTTGAAGGACAGAGCACAGACACATTATTTGCAAGAGGACGTTCCCAAGAAAGAAATAGATATAAGTTCTCAAGTGGGATATATAAGTCTAAGGGTAGATCTAAATCTCCCAAAAAGTTTGTAAAGGTATGTTGGAGATGTTGAAAAGAAGGGTACTACAAGAAGAAGTGTAGATCCAAAGTTGAGAAAAAGAAGGGATTTGAAGAATCTTCTTCTACAGATGAAAAGACCTCCAAGGAAGAAGGAGGGGATGTTTACTTGGCTTCTTCAAGCACACATGCAGATCATGAGGCATGGTTGGTTGACTCTGGTGCATCCTTTCATATGACTCCCCACAGGGAGTGGTTCTGCGAATATGAAAGGTATGATGGAGGTAATGTTTTCTTAGGTGACGATTCGACAACCAGAATCATATGATGGGGGAAATTCAAGTTGAGGCTCATAGATGAAAGGATTAGAACACTGCCTGGTGTTCTTCACATTCCAGGTTTGGATAGAAATTGATTTCTATAAGCAAAATGGACGATGCAGGGGTAAAAACAATATTTGAAAAGGAAACCTGCAGGATGGTTCGAGGAGCAGTGGTGTTGTTGAAGGGAGTTCGGTTTGGAACTCTTTATAAGATGAAAGGAAGAACTATTAGTGATGGGTGTTATAGTTCCATTGTTCCTGATATTGGATTTGAAGAATAAATAACTCCTATAGTTTCTCGAGAATTTTTTATGTTGTAGCATCAAATACTGGGGCATATTGGAGAAAAGGGTCTTCGAATACTACACGGTAATGGTATGGTTGAAGGTATGCATAAATTTTCTCTATATTTTGATTTCTGTGAACATTGTCTATATGGGAAGCAAAATCAGGTAAGATTTGCCTCTGGTGCAACAAGGGCAGAAGGAATTTTACAACTAGTTCACAATGATATTTTTGGACCTGTGTCGGTCCCATCATTGGGAAAATCTGTGTATTATATCTCATTTATAGATGACTTCTCGAGGAATACTTGGATATATTTCCTTAGGAATAAATCCGAATTCTTTGACAGGTTTAAAGAGTTTAAGGCTCTTGTTGAGATTCAAACAAAGAAAATAATTAAGGTTCCAAGGAAAGATAATGGTGGAGAGTTCTATGAGAATGAATTTGAAGAATTCTGTAAGAAGTGTGGTATAGAAGGTAGAATACTACTCCATATACACCTTAGCAGAATGGATTCGCAGAAAGGATGAACATGATGCTGGTGGAAAAAACAAGGTGCATGCTCAGTGGTGCTAGGTTAGGGAAATAATTTTGGGCAGAGGCAATGGGTACTGCATGTTACCTAGTCAAAAGATCACCCTCATTAGCGTTGGATGACAAGACTCCATAAGAGGTATGGACTAGTAAGGAACCTTCTCTCGCACATATCAAGGTATTTGGTTGTGATGCATATGTTCATGTTCCAAAGGAAAACATGAGTAAGATATATAAGAAGGACGGAAAGTGTATATTTATTGGATATAAAGATGGTCTCAAAGGTTATAAGCTTTGGAACCCAAAAACTAAGAAGGTAGTGTATAGATGAGATGTGGTATTTAGAAAAATAAAGTATGTTGTTAAACAGAAAGTCCTACCAAGTAAGGAAGAACCAGAGAAAATAGATTTTGATTTAAAGGATGATGAGTCAGACTCTACAAAAGAACAAGAATTAGAAGAAGAAGATCCTCATACTCCAGTATTGAGGATATCAGTTCGAGAAAGAAGGCTATCGGAAAGGTACACTCCATTTGATTTCCATTCAAATTTTGCTTTGTCTATTACTGATGATGATCCTAGAACTGCCAGGGAGGCAGTGGATTCAGAGGATGGAAATCTCTGGAAAAGGGCCATGGATGAAGAAATGGAATCTTTGGATAGGAATGAGGCTTGGGATCTAATGGAGTTTTTGAATAGAAGAAATCCTATTGGAAACAAATGGGTATTTAAAAAGAAGTTGAATGCAGAAGAAAAAGTGGAGAAATACAAAGCTCAGTTAGTAGCAAAGGGTTATTCCCATGTCGAGGGAATTGATTTTGGTGATATTTTTTCTCCTATTTCCAAGTTAACCTCTATAATATTTATGTTATCTGTTGTTGTTGAATTTGATTTTGATGTAGAACAAATGGATGTGAAGACAACATTTCTACATGGGGATCTGGAAGAAGAAATATATATGAAGAAACCAGAAGGTTATTTTGTGAAGGGAAAGAAGGAGCTGGTATGCAAGCTGAAAAAGTCCTTGTATAGTTTAAAACAATCACCAAGGATGTGGTATAAAAAATTTGATACTTATATTCCGGGACTTGGCTTCACAAGAAACAAAGAGGATCAGTGTGTGTATTTTAAATTAATTGGTGATCATTTGATTTATTTGGTCTTGTATGTGGATGACATGTTGCTGATAAAAAACAAGAAGGAAATTATCTAGGATGTGAAAACTCAATTTTCCTCTAAATTTGACATGAAGGATCTCGGTGCTTCAAATTTCATTTTGGGCATGGAAATTAAAAGAGATCGAAAAAACAAGAAACTCTGGTTAAATCAGAGAAAACATGTCGAGACAATATTGCGGAGGTTTAATATGTAGGAATGTAAACCGATTAAGGTTCCTATTCTTGTTGGTGTAAATTTATTTGTGGATCAATGTCCCAAGACACAAGAAGAGGAGGAGGACATGTCTCGTGTTCCATATGCAAGTGAAGTTGGTAGTTTGATGTATGCAATGGTCTGTACTAGACCGTACATTACATATGCAGTGGGATGTTTGAGCAGGTATATGTCAAAAACAGGGAAGGAGAATTGGACAACAATAAAAAGGGTTTTCAGGTATTTGCATGGCACTGCTAGCTATGGATTGTTCTACCAAGGAAGAATAGGATTGGACAAAGTGGTGGATATACATGGCTTTGTGGATGTAGATTGGGTTTGAGAGCTAGATCGTAGGATATCTACAAGTGGGTATGTGTTTAACTTGTTTGGAGGAGCAATAATTTGGATGAGAAAAAGATAGGCTGTAGTGGCACTTTCAACTACAGAAGCTAAATACATGGCAACCACTCATGCAAGTAAGGATTCAGTATGGTTACAAAGATTATGTTTAGGTATTGTGTTGGTACAACAAGTTGTAAGTACAGATTGTGATAGTCATAGTGCAATTTTTCTGGCGAAGAACCTGACTTATCATTCAAAGACAAAGCATATTGGTATTCAATATCACTTTGTGAGAGACATGATTGAAGAAAAGAAAGTATTGTTGATGAAGGTGGAAAATTTGAAGAATGTTGCAGATTCATTAACAAAATCCATGAGCACTGAGAAGTTCTCTTGGTGTAGAGGATACATGGGCATTGTTGCCCTAGATTGTTGACTATGTAACCCTGTAACCCCCTGTATGCAAAGAAAACAACAAGTGGGAGAATGTTGGGTATGTGTTATATTCTGACTCGGGAAACATGTCACATATTTAGGTGGTTTTTCGGCACATGGTTTATTTTCTGATGGTTTTCTATTTATGATTAAGGAATTAGGGTTGTTGACTAATCCAAGTCATTGGGTTAGGGTTTTGGATGCCGCTGGCTCCTATATGTATATTGTATTGTAAACAATGTATCACTATGAATGAATATAGAATACGCTGGTTTTCCTGGTTTGGGTTTCCAGTGGAATTTTTTTTGTGTAATGTTTGTATTTTCCATTGTATCTTTTATGTTCTTTTACTGAAAATCTGTTTGCAGTAAATATTGTACAAGGTCAAAATATACAATCATGTCACGTTTCCTGCACACTCAGGAAACCTCATTATAATACCTATCAATGCTAAACATCAATATAAATAACATATCAAATTTCAATACGCAATCATAGCATAACCTCGTAAACCAAAAAATATAATCATAATGTACCATGTTATAACTGGATCACTTTCTTGCAAGTATCCTCAACGAATAATCAGTGTTATGAAAATGCGGTCAGTGAAAATCTGGATGTTACATACACCCCCTCTTGTTTTAAACTTTGTCCCGAAGTTTGTACAATCTAACAATGAAAACATTAAATACAGTTGCTACTAATCTGTATATCAAACTATCAAAATAAATAAGGAAACCGTCGATGCATATCGTATGCGTCCTCCCAAGTAGCAGAATGTGGACTATAACTGTCCCACTCGACCTTGACCTGATCAACTATTCGACATCATAGTTGTCGAGTGAAATGGACTAGTATGTGGATTGTATCCGCTATGAGAGAACCCTCGTTTGATCCCTGCAATGAACTCAAGTCAATAACAAGTGACAGATCTAAAATATAATGATGTAAAAATGAAACATGAAACACATCATGCATACTCCTCAAAGAATTAGGTAAGGCTAGTCTGTAAGCCACGTGTCCTTTATTTTCTACAAATTCAAAAGGTCCCACAAACCTCGAGGATAGTTTAGCACCCTTTCCAAACTTAATCAAACTCTTATGCAACTTCACCCGCAAAAACCAATTTATCACCAACCTCATAATTGCGGTGTATATAACGATGCACATCTGCATAACTCTTTTGTCGGTCTTGTGCTTCCTTAATCATTTTCCTTGTGGATTGAATTTGATATGTGATTTCTTGAATCACTTTTGGTCCCACCAGGATCCTATCCTCTAGTCGATCCCAACTCAAGGGTGTTCGACATGGTCGTCCGTAGAGAAACTCAAAAGATGCCATCTTTGTTGAACTCTGGTAATTGTTATTTTATGCAAATTATACCAATGGTAGAAATTCGTCCCATCATTTTTGTTGATCCATCACATATATTAGAAGCATATCTTCTAGAATTTGATTCGCTCTTTCTGTTTTTCCATCAATTTTAGGGTGATATGTCGTACTAAAATTTAATTGTGTTCCCAAAGCTTCTTGGAAACTAGTCCAAAAACATCCAGTGAATACCGATCCTCTATCTGATATTATCTTCCTTGGTACACCATGAAATCTTGCAATTTCATTTACAAAAAATCAAGCTATGTCAGGTGCTTGATACATCGTATGAAATGGAATAAAATGCATATACTCTTCGTCAAAGTGTCAACAACTACAAAAATAGAATTGTGTCTCCTTGTCGTCAATGCCAATCCAACAATAAAATCCATCGATATAACTTCCCATTTTGATTCAGGAATCACATGTGGCTATAATAATCTCGTTGGATGTCTATGTTCAACCTTCACCTTCTAACATTCGATACATCTCGCCACATAGTTAACTATATCAGTTTTCATTCCCTTCCAAAAGAATATTGGTTTAAGATTTGCCTTCATTTTCGTGACTCCAGGATGAGCCATATACACCACTCAATGAGCTTCGTTCAAAATTAAATTTCTCAATTTTTCATTTGGTGGTACATAAATTATACCATTATACCTTAGTAGTGCATCACTGTCCAAAGAATATCCCTCATATCTAGGTATCATCATGGTATCTTGTCTGATATTGTATTTTACTTCCTTGTACTAGTCGTCATCAATTTGTAATGCAAAAATCTTTTCCCAAAGGTTCGATTTTAGTGGTATTACCGAGAAAATGCATGGTCTCCGTCTCAACGCATTCACTACTATGTTAAATGTTCCTTTAATGAATGTGATTTCAAAGTCATACTCACTTAAAAGTTCTGACCAATGTCTTTGTTGCGTGTTCAAGTAACTCTGAGTAAAAATGTGTTGTCTGTATGTGGAAATTTTAATATTGGTGTTGTTTTTAATAGTTCCTTAAGCTTCTGAAATGCTTCAGTGCATTTTTATGACCATACAAATTTCTTATTCTTCTTTTGCAATTCCTTAATTGGATTTGCTATTTTTGAAAAGCCTTCGACGAAACGTCGATAGTAACCTGCTAATCCCATAAAACTACATACTTCTTTCACATTCGTTGGTGTTGGCCATTCCATAATATCATCTACCTTCGCTAGATCTACATTGATACCTTCTCCAGAAATAATGTGTCCCAAATAGTGAATCTTCGTATAATAAAAAGAACACTTCGACAACTTTCCGTACAACTTGTTTTCTCTTGAACAATGCAAAACTAATCTCAGATGTTCGTCATGCTCCTCTTTTGTCCGAGATTAAATTAATATGTCATCAATAAATACATGTATGGACTTGCCCAAGTATTTGCGGAATACCCTATTCATTAAACTAATGAACACACCAGGGGAATTTGTCAATCCAAAAGGTAATACAATAAATTATTAATGTTTGAATATTGTCTTAAACACTATTTTATGAATTTCTTCCTCTTTGATTCGCAACTGGTGATACCTCGATCTCAAATCAATCTTTGAAAACATTATCACTCCCTTCATTTGATCAAATAAGTCATCAATTCTTAGTAACGGGTACTGATTCTTGATTGTGGCTTTGTTTAATTGACAGTAGTCAATGCAAATCCTCCATGATCTGTCCTTCTTTCTTAAAAAAATTACTGTTGCACCCCACGATGATACACTTGGACGTATAAGTCCCAAATCTAATAATTTCTTCAATTGGATATTTAACTCTTATAATTTAGGTGTCAACATCCGATATGGCATTCTTGCAATTGGTTTTGTTCTAGGTTTTAAATCTATAGTAAATTCCAATTCTCTTTTCGGAAGTAAACCCAGTAGTTCCTCAGGAAAAACATCAACAAACTCTGATACTACCAGAAAGTCTTCCAATCTTTCTGCATCACCCTTTCCGTTAAGAGATAAAATGGCATACAACTTACATCCGTTGTGCATATTTTTCTTCAATTGTAGGGAAGTAATAAATCTTAGCGATACTCCTTGGTTTCTTCCTACAATTACTCGATTATGTCCCAAATAATCAATTAAACTTAATATTTTCATCTTACAGTTAAGTATCGTGTTTTGCGATTGTAACCAATCCATTCCAATCACAATGTCATAGGATCCCAAGGTGGGGACAAAAAGGTTTACACTAGCAACAAATTCACCCATATTAATTTTCCAATCTTTAACCTTTCTTCCAACATTTTTCTTGGCTCCAGATGCCATTTCTACATATCTAAACTTTTCTTGCTTGATTGCCTTCACCTTAATTATTTTGAGAGAAACACTAGATATAAAACTCTCAGTAACTCTGGATATATTAAAATACTAAATTGTTGATCTACTATCATACATGAAGTCTCGATCACTGTAGATTGATGCTCAGCCTAGTGGTTATTCACTGCTGCATGAATCCTATGGGATTTTCCCAAATATTCTACTGTCGGCAGTCCTATTGATCTAGAAGTTATCACCTTATCGATAGGACAATCTCTCTGATAATGAGGTTCTCCACAAGTGCAACATCCATTCTTAGGGTCGATGCTTCTAGTCCTAGAGGAAGAATCTCTTGGTCTAGGGTTTTGAGGCCTTGATCTGTTTTGTGGAACACATCTATATTGTTGTTGTTGCTGAGGACAATGTGGTTGTTGTTGTGGTGGTTCTCTATACAAAGTCCTATGATTGGCATCCTGTCTATGCAGTGTAGAAAATACAAGTCCTATGGGTGTATCACATTGCCCATAAGTATGTCTAACAGGTGGTTTTTGTTGCGACGCTTTATGTGGCATATGTTTTGTCTTCCTAGAAGGAGTCCTACCTTGACCCCCACTGTTCAAATCTTCTTCAACGATAAAATATTTATGTACAAAATCTTGCAAAGTCTGAGGCATCATGATCCTCACCTTAGAACGGATGTTGTAGTTGAGACCAAACACAAACTTATTCGCCTTTAACTTTTCAGTGTTCAGGTGTGAAGCATATCTGAGAAACTCCATAAATATAGCCTCATACATAGGCACTATACGACTAGCCTGTCGTAAAGTGTTGAATTCATTGAGATCACACTCAATGAAATCATTAGATAGGTACCTCTCTCAGAATTTCTCCTCGAAAAATTCCCAAGACATGTCTTCAATGGCCATATTCAACTGTGGTAAGAGTGTCTTTCACCAAAGAAGAGCACTCCCTTTAATTTGGAATACTGCCACGTAGACCTTCATGTTGGAGGTATAATCACGCAATGTGAAACACATTGCCATATTCTCCAACCAAGCTTTGGTGGCTAAACCGTCTGTGTAACCTAAGAACTCAGGAAATTTTACCGTCTTGAGTTCTCTATGACCACTACCAATAACTATAGGAGGGTGTTGTGAACCCTCATTAGGCACAGACTCCCTCCCTGTCCTCATCGCGATCAAGGAGATTTATCAACACCTCTGACATCCTTTGAAAATACCTCATCATACCCATGACATCACCCATTGCAACTTGCTCTTGCTCCATAGTTTGCCTTCTCCCTGTGGAGCAGATCCATAGGGTGTTGATGTACTTGGAGGAAGCATACCTCTTCCTCCTGAACCCCGACGTCTATTCATCCTTCGTCCTCTAATCATGATACTTGTCATAAACAAAATTCAATTTATATTAGTGATACATATTTAATTAATTATAAGCATTGGAAGTTGTAACGGGTCCAATGTCGTAGAGTGGAACCCACTTTGATACCATATGTAACGACCCTCTAGTAAACTAGCACCAAACAGTGAGTGAACATAAGGAAAGTGACATTTGTTTCTTTTTTGACATTAATCAATTAATAAGGTAAAACAATCTTACAAGAATACAATCTATCTCATTATTGCTTCTTCAATGTCAGGCCTAAATACAAGATTTTTAATTAATAACGCAAGGATAAAATCATTTAATCTACTTTACCTTTGGAATGCGTAACTTGGGCATTTATTTAAGCAAGACAAGATTTTGAACAATTTAAAACTGGATAATAAAAGGTTAACTTTGTAACAATGCAACTACTTTCAAGGTTTTTCTCTAGTAATTCTAAAAGTGGTAGTATACATCTTGAGGTTTGTGTAACTTGCACAATGAATATTTATGATTTCTACAAGGTCTGCAGTAATCGTAAATAAACTGCCACTTAAAAAAAAGCTTACGCCAAAAAAAGATTCTAGTCAAATTCCTAAAAACTAACATTTCTTTTAGATAATCCATTTAATGACGTGATATGGAGTAAGAATACATTTGTCTTATCGTCCTAGATAAATTGTTCAACTGCGCACTAATTGTGTATAATTTGTAATTTATATAAAATGTGAAAAGGATAAAATACACTCCAATCCATTAACATACCATTCATATTTTTCCACAGATGTAAAACCCAAAATAAAATACACAACATGAAGGAAGAACAAATCAATTACTTGTAAGATTCTACATATATGAATACATCACTATCGTCACAAAGAATCATCTTTTAATTTATCCATTATTTAATTGTGTTACCAAAAAAAAGTCAACTCAACTAAGAACAAGACTGCATTATTTTTACCCTAATGCAATTACAAGACTGCGTTGAATTGCTGCGATGGATTGGAATCGTTGTGAAAGGCCAAAATAACTATTCCAACTTCCCATAAAAAGGAATGAAGATAGAATATTCCTGCATTGTGCATGCTTCACTTCTAAACAAAAGGGATGTTAACCGTCATGTAAACTTGAATTACTGGTGCTATATCTGCCCTTACTTATGATGCAGACCCATCCGAGCAAGATAGGTGTGCAAGGAAGATGAGAAATAGAAAAAGAGATACCTTGCTCCATTAT
>JZKD02S1414908.1:0-11180 GCA_000966675.3 Picea glauca
GAAAGTGTTAAGTATGAGGGGGTTTATCCCTATAAGCATAATCATTCAAATTAAACTTGCTCTTGACTTCAAGGAGAAATATTTTCTGAACTTGCTCTTTTGAATCTCAAAATGGATGAAGAAATGGAAAACAGAAGCGGGATGTAACCAACTCTATCATAAAACAATAGTGAAAGCAGATAACAAATTCAATGATGCCTTCAGGGGGGACATCATAACAGTCGTGTAAGCTTGATTGTTATTGATTAACAATACTTTGCATGAGTGTTGTTGTGGCAAAACCGATCCAACATTTTATTTTGACAGAAATTGAAATCAAAAGAGAAAAAAGCAAGAAATGTCATAACAGAAATGAAACAACAAAAATTGAGTGAGCATAAATCAAATGACAGAAAAGAAAAAGAAGAAATGAAAACTACTAAAATGAAAGCAGAATTGAAAACTATTGTAAAAGCATAATTGAAATAGCATAAATGAAAACTACTAAAATAAAAGAAAAATTGAAACTACTAAAATACAGAACAATCCAAACAACGTTAAACTCTTCAAGTTGGTTCCACATAGTGTTTTAAGTGAGAATCGTTAGTGTTGAAAACAATCGCTCTTGTAAATCCTTTAGAATGTAAGAGTTTGCACCCAGGACAAAAACGATCTTGAAAGGACCCACCCATAATTTTTAAACTTTGAGTGTCTTCCCCTATCAGCATGAGCTAAATCCCACAGCAGTACTTTCTCATTGAATTTAAATTTGATAGTTTTGACACTCTTGTTGAAATATTTCTTAACAGTTTGTTGTCTCCTTTTTATATTACCCAAGGCAAACGTCCTTTTCTCCTCTAAATCCAGGAGTGCATTCATCCTTTGTGAAACATTAGAATAATTTAATTCTTCGACATGTAGCATTAACCTTAAGGAGGAAAGTTCCAACTCAGTAGGAAGAATGGTTTCTTGACCATAAACAAGTTGGAAAGGAGTGAAACCAGAGTGAAACCAGTGCTCACCTTGGTGGTGGTTTGATTTTCCCAAAGGGTGTAAGTGAGGAGAGTGTGCCATTGACGAGGCTTATCTTCGATGAGCCTTTTGACAATTCTCACCAGATTCTTGTTGGTAGACTCGGCTTGCCCATTTCCTTGGGGTAATAAGTTGATGAGGTGAAATGTTTAACCCCCAACTTAGCTAAAAATTGGGTCATCTTAGCAGAAATAAAAGCGGGACCATTGTCTGTAATAATTTCCAAAGGAAGACCAAATCTGGAAAAGATGTTATTTTCAAGGAAAGAAATCACCCGATCATCTATCGAATGTTTAAGTGGGATAGCTTCATCCCATTTTGTAAAATAGTCTGTGGCTGTCAAAATAAAGACTTGTCTTGCCGAAGATGGAGGATTAATAGGACCGATAAAATCCAATCCCCACTTTGAAAAAGGAAAATCCGGGAGGACAGGTTGTAACGGCATGGTTGAAAGGCATTCTTTCCCAGCAAATTTCTGGCACTTGTCACAAGATCTCAAAAAAACATAAGAATCACGCAAGATTGAAGGTCAATAATATCCTTTTATAATAATCTTAAAAGCAATGGTTTTAGCATAAAAATGACCTCCTATGCGAATAATAGAATTTGAAGAACCATGAGTTTCTTGCAAAAGTTTTTGTGCTTCCTCATTGTTTACACAGTGAAGCAACATACCATCAACAGATCTTCTAAACAAGAAGTATCTTATAATAACGTATCTAGTAGATTCAAGATAGAGCCTTCTTCTTTGATGAGTGTCTAATTTATCTGGACATCTTTGATTTTTCAAATAGTAAACCAAATTCTTATACCAAGGATGTTCAGACACAGGAAGGATCTGATTATCAATGTAGAACATTATTGATAGAGAACTATCTTGTTCATCAATTTCTTCACTAGTTTCAACATGTTGAGCTAAGTAAAGGGCTAAGTCATGTCCCTTGATGGTGGTAGAAGTCACGATAGTTAAATCATGATCCTGGATCTTGGTAAGACAATGTGAAAGCTTCCCTTAAAGATAAGTATGTGAGAGCAAAAACTTGACAGTGGGTAAAGGGACCTTTACCAACATATGCTTACCTAAGATGAAGTGGCAAAATTTTTTGACAACTTTAACAAGAGTGAAAGCATGTTTTTCAATAAAAGAATATTTAAACTCATCATCAGACAAGATTTGACTCATGTAAGCAACTGGTTTTTTGTTACCTTGGTCATCACCTTGCATGAGGATAGTAGAAACTACTTCCTCTATGGAATTAGTATTTATCATAAATTCTTTCTCAAAATCCGACTTCGCCAAAACCGGTGCAAAGCTGATTTCTTTCTTGATCCCTACAAAAGGATCTTCGACATCATCTACCTAAGAGAAGGAATGATCTTGCTTAAGCATATTATGAATTGGTTTGACCATTACAGCAAAATCGGGAACAAACCTACGAACAAAGTTAATAACCCCCATAAAATATTAAGCCTCCTTCTTGGAAGTGGGAGCAGGAAAATTTAGGATAGCAGCAATCCTTTCAGGATCAATGCTTATTCTTGAATCGGAGACAATGTGTCCAAAAAACTTGCCCTTGGTAACGCCAAAAATAGACTTAGAAGGATTTAGAGAAATGCCAAATTTCCTACATCGCACGAGAACTCTTTTAAGATGACCAAAATGATATGATCGATTCTTAGAGTACACAGTTAAGTCATCAACATAGATCTGAATAATCTTGTCGATCAAATCGTCAAAAGCTATTTGCATAGATATTTGAAAAGTGGCACCTGCATTAGATAATCCAAAAGGCATAGGTTCATAAGCAAAAGTGCCCCAACAAGTAAAAAATGTGGTTTTATATTTATCTACCTTTTTTACCATGATTTGATTATAACCAGAGAAACTGTCAAGGACATCATCTGCAACCCTGCAACTTGCTGCAAAATCATTTCCATATTAGCGAGAGGAAAGTGATCTTTTTTGCTAGCTCGATTTAATGCGTGAAAATCTACGCATAATCTAATTTGACCAGTTGTTCTCTGAACGGGAACCAAATTAGAAACCCATTATGAATACTTAACCAGAAAGATAATCCCAACCTTCAAGAGTTTTTCCAACTCCTTTCAAATAGTTGCTTACAGCGTAGGGTTAATAGGTCTTTGTTTTTTCCTGACTGGTTTTATGCCCTCCTTGATAGGAATGGCATGATGTATAAGAGCGGGATCCAAACCATGAAGATCCTCATAATATCAAGCAAAAACATCTTGAAATTCACCAAGCAATCTGGAAAACTTCAATTTTTATTCATCAGAACATTGGGCAGCTATTTTAACATTCTTTGGAGACTCGGGTGTCCCAATGTTCAAGAAAATGGTTTCACCCACTTTCCTTTTCGACTCCTCTTCTTTAATTTTCTCTTTGTTGCCTACATCACTCGATGAAAATGAACTTTCTAGAGGAGTCAAGCCTTTAGGAATTTTGGTATCTTCCATTGATATAATTTCCTTAGGCTTATAAGGTTCATTTTGAATGAAAGAAAAGATGCTCTCGTCACTAGGGAAGACCTATCATGATTCTATATTTTCAGGGATATGTGGACGATACAGAGACTGAAAAGTACAATCGGTTCTTTGTGGCAAAAGTTGTTGATTAGGAGAGGTTGCAAAGACAGCTAACCGATTAGCCATTGAGTTCAATTCCCTCTTAACATGAGTAATGTTGAAAGATAATAGGTTCTAGATAAGTGGCCAAATAGTTTAGGTGTAGCATTTCATAAACTTTTTGCTAGGAGAGTAGATCTTGCGTAAAAGGTTCACAACAACCTCAGAATCCCCAAAAACTGTAAGGTGACCACAACCCAGATTATAGGCATTTTCAATGCCTAGCAGTAATGCTTTGAATTCAGTGACATTGTTTGTGCAAGCAAACTCTAACCTAAAATAAAAGTTATGAATTTTCCCCATGGGAGAGTACAAGATGATATCATATATGTTTCCTTCATTAGATCATGAACCATCAAAGTGTATATGCAACATCTCGTCATCTAATTCGATTTGTTCCAAGGGAGTGTTATCCTCCTCGACAAATATGGAATACACTCCTAGGTCCTCCTCGATATAATTCACATTAGGTTGTGGGACACTTTCTATGTAAGGTGAAATCCTTCCCTCTCTAAGGAATATGATGTGTTTACCATTCCGAGGAATGGATAAGTGTGTCCCATTGAGTGAGAGGTATCCACCTATCAAATCTTGCCAATATCTTCCTAGGATGATCGAGTAGTTACTTACTGGCATATTTATTACCTGAATATTAAGGGTTGTCCTAATTTCAGGGTGCGCCCAAAAAACCAAGGTCACATCCTTGATTTCACCTATGGTCATTTGTTGAAAGCTATTATAAGAGAGCATGCTTCTGGCATTTTCATTTGTACAAGACAAGCCTAGCTCTTCCATAATAATATTCGACATTACACATGGGCGCGAACCGTCGTTAATGAGGCAACAATGGGCAAGCTTATCCATAATCTTTACATAAATATAAAACGAGTTTTTTTTTACAAGGTATCTAAAGTTATGTACACCTACTTTATTTACAGATGAATCCTCTTCATCTACCTCTTCAGATAGGTTGGATACAACAGAAGCTTTTCCTTCCATGAATTGTTTTAGATGCTTTTGTTGTTCAGGGACGACAACCATGTCCAGAAGGGTTGAATTTGCTTTAATGTTGGCCAACTGATTTATAATGTTGTATTTGGAAGAGGGGAGAGAGGAGATAGTTCCTTGACTGTCAAGAGCCTTAGGAACATGAACAATAGCAGTTGGTGAGGATGAGCTTGGGCTAGAATAATTGTGGGGAGGATCATATTTTCTTTTGGGAGCATAGGATTTATTCCTAGCATTGATGATCATAACATCTTCTAGTTCTGCAAAGTATAGGAAAGCGATGGTAGTTTCAGGTCTCTTACCAAAGATTTTATCTCTGGCACTCTTCTTTACCTCACATGTACTTTCCTCATGGTGTTCCTCGCAAAAGTTGCACCAACTACGAGGCATGATAGCTTTAGGCTGAAAATTATTTTCATTTGGATTTCTAAAGGGGGGTGCAGAAGAGAATGAAGCTTCAGGGGTAAGAGAGGATACATTTCCTTTTCTCTCATACATTATCATACGATTATTCATGTCTTGTACAAGTTGTAAGAGGGTGGACATGTATGTCTGTTTAATTGAGTCTCCCTGAGGAAGACATCTTCTTTCAAGTTGTTCTTCATACTCTAAACAAGTATGCAGAGCAGAAATGAGGTTATCAATGGCCTTTTTCTCAAGCCTATGACGATAGGGGGAAGGTAATGAATTATAATAATGCATGAAAGCGGCTTGGTTCTGAGGTCGAATGCGTTCAGGGATTTGATTGTATAACTTGGTGAAACGCAAGTTGAACGACTTGATAGTCTCACCATCCTTATAAGCGATGTTATTGTATTATCATAACTGCTCAGTTGGGATTTTGGATTTCCCATAGGTGGATTTGAACCAATAGACTAACTCCTCCCAAGTAGATAAAATATCAGGGGGGAGATCAAAGAAATCGACTGCAACCTTCCCTTCAAGGGAATTAACAAATAAGTGCATACAAGTATCGTTGTCATTGGATCCTATGTTGTGATAGGCATTAGAAAATGCCACGAAGTGTTCATTCGTAGTGACAATGTTATTCCCTGAAAACCTAGGGAGATTCTCTTTGAATTTAGGGAGTGGAAGAGTAGAAGGTGTCAGGTTAAGAGGGGAGGAAACATGCCACGATGTGGTTGTAGCATCTTCTTCAAACTGAAAAAGCCCATACTTTTTAATGACTTTGGCGAGGTTTTTGGTAGATTGGACATGGACTTGGTGATTATACAAGCTACCAATCACTGAAGAAGCTGAAGATTAAGATGAAGAAGCACCTCCAGTGCCACCAGAGCCACCACTAGATGTCATGTTGTGGATAATAGGTAAGGGAGAGAAAGATGAACTGGATGAATCAGACAAGGTTCTCCTTAGATCACTCTGTTGGGTTGATAACACAACGTTTCTTCTTCCTATTTCAGCAATAGGATTAATTTCAGGTGATAAACCTCTTCTTATCCTAGAAACACGTGGTTTTAAGGACATGAAAAGAAGATCAAAACTGAAGGAAAAAGAAATTTATGGTTGATTCCTAAGTTGTCTATGCCTAGATTCCCAACGTTCTTGGGCACTTATATATTGTTCAATTGTTTCCCATGAGCGATTCAGCTCAGTCTGGGTATTAGCAGTATCTAAGATGGTGTAAAACAAATTTAAAGTAATGTTGGTCTGATCTTGAATATTGGGCTCAATATTAGGCTGCCTTGCAACAGGTACAATCATTCAGAAATGAAACAGTCAAAGAATCAATATCAGAAAAATAGATATATTCGATGATAATCAAGCATAAATGTCAACCATAGAGATATCAAAGATCTCCCCAGTATGGTCATCAAATAAATGTTGACGAAAAGATATGAAATGATCTTACTCAAGCATTTCCAAATCTTGCTTGGCTAAGGAAAGATAGATGGGAATATCACCCTAGGTTTATAGCCTCAAAAATTGTTTCCTAGTCCACAAGTATTGGTTACAAGGGCTTAGGATGATTTTCTTATAAATAAAAGATTGCTGAAAAATTCAATATTTAAGTAATTTTATGAATATAACAGATGAAAAAGTAAATGTAGAGACAGAAGAAAAAATACCAAGACAATAATTAACACATATGAGACAGAAAGCAATCGCTTATTTCATTCCAATTAATCAAAAGAATCGTTCTCTTTACAAAATTCCCTGAGGAAGTTTGAACCAAAGTCAAACTTAGATTTCCCCAATGAAAACCATACAAAAGGACTTCTGACAGAAAGTAAAACACTGAACTTTAAAAGTTAGATCATCTTGCCACAGATTGCCTCCCACTCGACTCTACACAATATCTTTTATCAGTCATGAAATTTAATTCACAAATAGACAAGTCTACACAGACTATCAAAGATAGATCAACACCTCTGAAAAACAAGTTTCTGAATGATGTAATTCAACCTTGAATCTTGTTTTCTACAATAGGACCCTATTGTCATAAAAGAGAATTAGGCTTTCAATGGATTAAAGAATGAATGAAAACTCAACTATATCAATAAAATTCAAGAGCAGACCTTAGTATGTTTTCTCCTTCTATTCTCCTCTTGTTCCTCCTTCTCTTTTTGCCTTTAAGCAATCAGAATTAGTTGAAGTAGTTAAACCACCTCTTTTTGTTAAGTTAACTAAAACTCAACTAACTTTTAGTTTAGGGGGAAAATTAATAAAATAATAAGGGTTTTTAGTAAATAATAACTAGTAGGTGGGACCCATTGTGACTTCATTTAGTTTCTTAACAAACATAAACACAACTAGTTAATCAATCAAACACATCCCTCCTTGTGGATCCCATAATCACTCTCATAATTTGAAAATTAATATCAATGATATTTGAAACCATATCCAAAATATCCAAAAATAGTGTGTTGTCCAAAAACTTCAGCAGTTAACTATTCTCAACAATCAATAAATAAAAACACTCAAAAACCATATTTTCCACTTTGGGAGGCAATTTTCCCTTTGTTGCTAATGTCTCCCTTTGATTTCTCTGAATTTTACTTAGGTTGTGTGGATCCTTTAAGCATGATCTCACTTATAACATGAGAGCAATCATCTCTCAAGTGCACGAGGGATGAAATGGATTTGGCAGAGTCACTTGATGGAGAGGAGGGGGCAGCAACAACTTTTCCTTTACTAAGTGCATGGTGGGATTTGTTTTTTAATCTCTTGCTTGTGTGGGAAGACTGTACAGGTGAGTGTGCAGGGGCAGCTTGGACAATTGGGTTAACCAGTGGAGGAGGAGTAGGTAGGGACAAATTGGGCCAGCCACGATGTTGGGAGACCGTCGAGTGGACAATATCTTTCCATCCATCATTTCCAGGGACTTCGGGTTGTAATGAGACATGAGGGGGAAATGGGATACTAGGGACATGTGGGGGTTTGAAATGAGGCCTCTCTGGCCTAGGTTGGACCACCCCTTGTCCAATTCAGTTGAAAAATCCCCTGTTATTCCATCCATGGCTTCCTCTGTTGAAGAAGCTCATTCATGTATGCAGCGTTTACTAGCAACTAGTTTATTCAACAAACCATACATGGTATCTCTTTAAATATGAAACAAATTTTGGCTCAACAACACATCAGACTCATGCAATCCAATCCATAAAAATCATTTAACACTTGTCAATGAGCAGGGGTGAATAAGGGTTATGGGATATATGAGGGTTTGTATTGAGCGAAAAGTGATAAAATGAAAGGGAATAGATCATGATTATTGCTAAACAAATCATCAAACAATCAACTATGTTGTAATAACAAAACATATCAATTGTAACTCATCTTGGTGTCATCCTTCAATTGCTATAATACAGAGTTTTAATCTTATTATAATTTAATTTTAAGAACAGGGCGTGAATAGTGAATATGGGAATGTGAGGGGATTTGTAAAGTGCGGAAAAGTGAGAGAATGATAGGGAAATAACATATATTGTTCATAAAACAAATCAAGTAATCAATAATCATAACTTTGTACAAATCAATCCAAAAATAAGAAACACCATATCAACAATTATTGTGTATCAAAATGTCCGTTGTTCTAGCATTTAAATTCCCCAAACTTCTCAATTTAGAACAGTATGTGCAATCATACTCATAATCGAAACAACTTTTCATTCAACAGTCATGTTAAGAAAATGCTTGGTCGTTAATTTCTTTCTTTCCTTTTAAGAATTTAAAGAAAATGCACAGCAATGTTGCTCCACCTCTATCCCATAATGCATCACTATAAAAATATCATCCACTGTCTACCAATTCACAATCAGACCAAATTAAAACATACACAGGTCCATTTTTAAAAAGAACAGACTTCCAAAACGTGCCCGATTACACACATTCTTCATCATATCAACAAATAAGACTTTGCAACGAAACCACAATCAACATAAAACCAAAGCCTCATCGTTGTCGATCCATTTACAATATGCACGATGATTCAATAATACATGCACAATGAACATAACCAAATACACACAGTCACCATTTCCATAATTAGCTATAACCCTGATCGGGCCTAGCGAAACACACAGGTGTTTCCAATTTTCAATTAATACCACGTTGTAAGAACACAGTGAGTGGAAACATAAGGAAAGGATAACATCCCCTGTCTGCATATTATTGTTTGTTCCCAATCGTAACTCTTGAACCAATTTAATCATAGAAAGATGAGGTAAGGACTCGATGAAAAATTCCACAATCCTTCCACTTGATAAACCAATATTTGACAACCAAGAAGATGCCCAAAGGAAGCTAAATAGTTGGATATTTAAAATTGGGCTATGTTGAAAAAAAATACAAAGATGCAATCAAGAACATTCTCATTCAACAATAGCACAGAGAACTGGAGGTCCTCAGAGACATATCAACCATAGGCAAAAACCCCTTCGATACAGACACAGTAGTAAGACACAGGGTCTCCTTATAACTCCAAGTCTCGGCAATGGAACAACAATTAGCCATAGAGGAAACAACGACGGATAGGGTTGAAAAAACCGATGCACATAGTGTGTTTACGCTTGTATAAGAGAGGTGGATGTTAACTGAACAATGACAGTTACAAATAAAACACAGAGATATAACCTCTGTCTATTTTCTTGAGATCCAAACCATTTGACAACAATACCAATGAGGATGCATAACAATGAGCCATATTTTATATCACCCCACAACCATACAGTATATATCCATGTTATGGCCACCCTAAGACCAATTCTTTGAGATACTTTGGTGTGAAGACAATGAGAATGAGTCCAGGACCATGAATCTGGTATGAAAAATACACAGCAACTGAATGGCAATCTGAATGCAACTGGATAGGGTTACACTAATGAGTGTGAGGAAGAAACCGACAATAATACATAGAGTGAAACCCTCCACCATTTTAACATAAAGCGATAATAACCAATTCACTTATTATCCACAGAGACCCACCACAATTTTAACCGATAAAGCAACCAGTGAATGCACAACTCAACCAAAAACCAATTCTTTTGTTTGCAATCTGAAACCATTACACAGTCATCTCAGATAGAAATAACACGCATTTACACAGTTTAAATTCTTAGGAACACACAAACCGAAGAATTACTGAGCCATTGTTTGTTCATACACAGAGCATAATTCATTGATGGTGTGAAAAAGAATCATACCTGTAATATAGAGTTTAAAATGGCGAGTTGGTTGAGTGTTTTCCTTCCCAAGCCTGAAATGTGGAGCTTAACCACCAGCAGACCGAAATGCAACAAAGAACAACACTAGGGTGATGGTCGATGGGGGGAGTATGGAGTGATGTGCATTTACTGCACGTCGCTTCCATATCCTATCTTATTCAATTTTGAAGTACAAGACAACTAAACCTTCACCATATCATTTAACCATGTATTCAATTCCCAAACCATTGAAATCAGTGACGATATTCCTTGCCCAATGCGCCACCCAACATCACACGTTAACCTTTGCTAAGTTTTTATGCCATATCATATGTATTGCAATGTTATATGCGCACCCAAAATAAATCCAATGAAAATCGCATAGCCATTGACCAACAAATAATAGTTAGGACTAACACTAACATCTTTTACTTTTCCATTTGCATATAATCCTTAACATAACTCAAACATAGATCCTTTGCTTTTAGGATTTTTTTCATAAGTTTATTTTCTTTGTTTTGGTTATGTTGTTTCTAACATATTTCTTGTATATATGTGGCCAAGTAGTCGATCATGACGATTTGTGACATGGTAAAATCATAGTAACTGTAAATACATGCCCATCATAACATAAAAAATAATGCTTTGAATTGCATAAACATCCCATAAAATGCATCATCCACCTGTTACTATGCCAAAAAGAAACCAAGACTACATTGACAACCATGTAGGACTGTGTATACAATGTCAAAACAACAACATAAAATGTGTGATATGTCTATCTTTGATCCTCAAGTCTACAAGTGGGTCCCACCTAATAGTATTATATTATTAGCATAGTTTAAATAATAGGGC